>JAJONZ010000877.1:0-163966 GCA_029582445.1 Solanum paucissectum | reverse complement strand
TTTCATTTTAATTATGATTTAGCTTCCGCATCAGTTTATTATCTTTAGTATGCTCATGATCATGCCAGCAGGGTTAGCTTGGGATCACTTGTGGTCCTAGGTCCCGTGTCCGCGTCTCGGGGGTAGTCTCGGGGCGTGACATCTTTATTGGGCTACGCCCACTTCTCCTACTGAGGATCAGAGTTTTGTTAGGTTAGCATGCTACTATATATGGTTTGTGGATGGGTTTTCTTTGGTTGTTGTGTCATTGACTAGATTGACTTAGAAAAATGTTTCTTTCCAATGGTCTGACGGGTGTGAGGAGAGATTTCTAAACCTCAAGGCCTTATTGACTTCATCTTTGATTTTGACTTTTCCTATTGATGGTCATGGTTTTGAGGCTTACAGTAATCCTTTTGGTATTGGTTTAGGTTGTGTATTGATGCAGTAGGGCAGAGTTATCACATATGCTCTCGGGCAGCTGAAGGTTCATGAGAAGAACTATTTCACTCAAGACTTAGAGTTAGCGTCAGTAGTCTAAGCGTTGAAGATTTAGAGGCACTACATGTATTGAGTTCATTGTGAGATCTTCATCGATCATCATAGTCTTTAGTACATTTTCATCTATAAAGACCTAAATTTGAGATAGCGTAGGTAGTTGGAGTTACTCAAGGACTATGATGTTATGATTTTATATTATCCGGGAAGGCAAATGTGGTACTAGATGCCTTGAGCCAGAGGCGATGAGTATGGGCATTTGGATTTCTTAGCAATAAATGAGTGACCTTTATCTTTGGACATTAGTCTTTAGCCAACCAGATGGTTCGACTTGATATTTCATAGATTGGGGGTTCTTTCTTATGTGGAGGCTAGATATTCATTAATGGAGCAGATTCGGGAACATCAATTCAAGGATGCGAGGTTGAGGGTGAATTGAGATAGGGTGCTGAGTGGCGAGGCTAGGAAGGTGACCTTAGATTGGATGGTGTTTGAGGATTGAGGGTCACATCTATGTTCCTAGAGTTGGCAACCTAATTCAGTTGATTTTGGAGGAGTCCTACTATAATATATACTTTATTCATTCGGCTGAAGAATATATGTATCATGATTTGAGGTAGCACTATTGTTGGTGTGGCGTGAAGAGAGATATTCTAGAATTTGTGGCTAGGTGTTTGAACTGCCATCAGGTAAAGTGCGAGCACCATAGGCCAAGCCGTTTGACTCAATGGCTACCAATTCTTGAGTGGAAGTAAGAGGGAATATTTATAGACCTCGTGGTAGGCTTTCCACATACTTTTTAAAGGTTTGATGCTATTTGGGTCATCATGGATTGATTGACTCAGTCTGGTTACTTTTTGTTAGTTCCGACTTCATATAATTTAGAGAGGTTAGCTTAGATCTACATTCAAGAGATTATCCTCTTTCAGGGGTACCGTTTTCTATCATTTAAGATCATGGTACTCATTTTATATCATGCTTGTAAGGTCTCTGAACCTTTAGAGCGAGTTGGGTACTAAAGTTGATCTCAACACAACCTTCGATCCACTGACTAATCATTAGTCTAAAGGGACTATTCAAGTTTAGGATGACATGCTTCAGACATGTGCTATTTATTTTAGAGGTTAGTTGGACCAGTTCTTGGCTTTGGAAGAGTTTGCGTATAATAATAGCTATTATTGGAGTATTCAGATGACTTTTTTCGAGGCATCGTGTGGTAGGAGTTGTCGGTCTCTGGTGGACTAGTTTGATGCTTTTGAGGTTAGGTCGTGGGGCACCGATTTGTTGCATGATTCCATGCATAGAGTATGTGAGATCTAGGAGAGACTCCATACTTCCTGGAGTAGGCAAAAGATCTATGTTGATCATAGGGTTTAGGCCTTAGAGTTTATGGTTAGTCACTAGGTGTTTCTGTGGGTATCTCCTATGAAGGGCATGATGAAGTTTAGGAGGAAGGGTAAGCTTAGACTTAGGTTCATTGGACCATTTGAGATTTTAAGCGTATCAGAGTAGTGACTTATGAGTTACCCTTGCCTCTAGCTCTTTCGAGTGTTCACCATATTTTCCATGTCTTTATGTGAGGTAGTATGTTCCGGATGAGTCTCATCTGCTTCAGTGGTATTCAATTCAGCTTGATAAGACTTTAACTTTTGAGGAGGAGCCTATGGCTATTCTAGACAAGCAAGTTAGGAAGTTGAGGGCTAAGAAGATTCCATCGATAAATTTTTAGCGGAGGCATTGTCTGATTGAGGTGGCTACTTGCTAGGCTGAGCTTGACATGCATACCAAATATCCTCACATTTTTTAGCCTTTAGCTATTTTTCTTTCTTTAACATTCGAGGACAAAAGTTCTTCTAGTAGTGGATTTTGTAATAACCCTTTAGGTCATTAGCTTGCCTTTGTGTTTTATTATTGTTTTGCCCATTCCTATAACTTTTTTGTTGTGTTTTTGAGTTGTCGGGATGGGTGACATGCTTCCTAGGGTGGTTGAGAGAGATTTGGGTGGGTTTTCCCTATTGTTTGGAGATTTTATATGGAAAGAGTTTATATCTGTCAAAATTTATGGAAAACGGACTTCGATGATATTTTCATCAGCAACGTTATCTCCTAGACGTTGAGTTTGGTCTAGTAGGACCTTTGGTTCAGATCCCATAGTGGTCGGGTTGTGATTGAGCTTCTTCTTTGATTGGTTTGTTTTTGTTGTTTAATTATAGTGTTGACTTTGATCAAAATTTGTTGAGATGACCTCCATTGGTTATTTGGTTTATTCCATTGAGTTTGAAATGTCATATCTGGTGGGGTAGCAAATTTAGTTTGTGTTCATTGGACCCCGACTGAATCTCAAGGGTCTATTCGGGACTTGAAACTTTTTTTTAACCGCTGATGCAGCTTATCCGAGGGAGCTTAGCTTTTTTCGACGATGTTGCTCCTACAATGAGAGATTTGAACCAAGAAAGGTTGATGATGTCAGTCAGTGGCCGGTCCTGCAGAGCTTTTTCCATTATAGTGGGTTCGGTCCTATGAGCTTTGGTTCAGTCCTGCAGAATCAGAGCTTACTATATACTTCCGCTCCAGTAGGTCCTTTTCTGCTCCATCAATGTCACTTCGACGACCATGGGTTCACTAGGGCGATGATCATTAAATAATTTCAAGTCATATTTTCCTCATTTCTTTAAATTAGTAGACCCAAGAACCTCCATTTTTCAGCTCGATCATAGGTGATATTTCTAATTTCTTAAACATTTCACTTGATTCAAAGATAATTTTCTTTTCATTTCCTTTGTATTGCTTATTCTAGCTTCACTTATGTAATTAATTCTTGTTTCGGGCCTTGATTTCTTGTTTATCAAATTCTTTGAAGTATAGTTTCAGAATATTTGAGGACCGATTACATTCCCATATTTGCCCAGCTTTGAGGCATGTGATCCTCACCTCGAGAGGAATATAATGACAGAGTTACTTTTCCATTTCATTGTCAAGCTCCGACGGTCAAATTTTGACCCAGTTTCTAGTTGAAATTTTTAACATCGATAATGGTATCGTTAATCCCGTATTGACTTATAATTTCTATTTTTAACAGCATGGCAGCGTTCTGAGGCATTTTTGAAGGGAAGGGTCCCAAGTAGCCATTCGAGAGCAGTTTCAACTTTAGGCAGGTTACAACTTCCTTCTTTAGACTTAGATTAAGTAGTTTCTATATGAATTGAGTTGCATGATCATTATAAAGGTTGTAGGTTGAACTATTAGTCTTGTATGATTCTTAGTCACATTTTGGCCATTTTCGAGACTTTGTATTAGTAAATTAACTTTAAAGTCTTAGTTTAGGTTGGCTTTAGTCTTGTTGTAGGATCCTTAAAAGCCTTTTAGGTGGTTTAAACTTAGTTTTTGATGTGTTGGAAGTTTTCCGTATGATTGTGTGTTTATTCCAATATTTTGAGCTTTTATTATGTTATTGTGATTGTGGGTCTGAGGTCTTGGACTTGGACTAACTGGAGTTCCAGGTTAGTACGATTGTATTGTAATGGGTGTTTACCCTATTTATTTGAGTTATATGAATATATTGAGACTTCTATTACTATGATTGACATGCATCCATGTGCATGACACTTGCATTTGACCCTGATATGGAATAGAGGAGATAAACATAAGGAGTTTCAATTTTAAAATTATATGCCTCAAATTTAGTTGAGTTGGGCTCTGAGGGAGCATATTGTTGGTTCATTCTGGAAAGTTGGATTTTTATGAGATATTATTCCATTTAATGTAGTTTAACTTTAAAGATATTTTTACCTTAAATTATAGTATTTTTAATTGAACTGGGTTTTATAAAAAGATTGTGCTACTTTCACTTGGATTTCATGTTTGAAGGGATTCATATCTTAAACTTTACCAAATTTTTATTGCAAATGGATATTGTAGAGGACTGTACTATTTTCATGGAAATTTAGGCTCTTAAAGAGACGTTCTCCTTAAGATATTGGTCTTATGTTTTTAAGAGATGCACTAATTTGATGTACGGTTCTTGGGTCGCTCCTGAGACCCTTTCTTAGTTTACTTTATTGCATATGTAGTTGAGTGACAGCGTGTCTAAAAAAATGCCTTGGGAACCTATAGGGCAGAGAACGAAGCGATTTCAGGGCTTTTCTATTTTACATATTGATGATACGCTTTAGTGGCCCACAAATTGAATTTTGATTGTTATGATTATTGCATATGTAGTTGAGCATTAGTGTAACACCTCATAACTTGGTAAGTTGAGTTGGAAAGGAAAATGCAGAAAAATGTTTACTGGTGCAGTTCTTATGAGCCCACCTACGGATCGTACAAGGCCTTATGGTCCATAGGATGGGAGTCATGGATGATGAATTGGGAAATGGAAAATGTTGAGTCTCTGATGAAAGTCTACGAACCAATAGGACAGTCCATAAGAGGACCTACGACCCATAGAAAGTGGTCTATAGTTGTGGTTCCAAATTTGGTGAAATATTTTTAAATCAAAGGTTATACGGTTAGGACCTACGGTCCGTAGAAGGGACTACAGACTGTAGGAAGTGCTCATGGAAAGTGATTTGATTTTGATCTCCATAACTTTGTTCTATGGATGACTAGGACGGCCCGTAGAGGGTTATGGACCATAGGCCAGCCCGTAGATATTGTCCGGCAGTTTTAACTCAGGATTATTTGGGTGTTTTCCAACCCTTTTAACATCTAAACTACGTCATTTATAGAACATTCTAAGGTGCTATAAATTGATTTTACTCTTCAATTATCCCATTCACTTAAAACCCCAAAATTCCTAAATGGTCTTCTTCTCTGAATTCTTTTCAGGGAACTTCAAGGAAAGCTAGGGTCCTTCAAGATCCAAGTTCTCTTTCTCAAATTCTAAGGCTTAGATTACTCAAGGTATGTGGGAAGTTCATCAATGGATTCTCTTTCATCCATTGAGTCCCAAAGGTATCTCTATTTTTTTCTCTGATTTCAACCTAAATTCTAGGGTTATATATGATTCTTTATGAGTTCAATTATTTATGATTGAATTGATTATAATTGATCTTATTATACATGATTTGATTTAAATTACATATTTTTAAGGTTTTCGTATGAACCATGCTATATGCCTATTTTATAATCATGAATTGAAGCTTCGAAACTAGGAATGCATGAGGAATTATAGTGACTATGATTCTAGGGTGCTTTCGAATATAGTGTCTCACGTTTTTATGAAAAATCAGGTTTACTTCTGATGAAGTATCCTCATCATGAAAAATTATCATTATTTAGATGTTTTTTATTAAGTGTCTCTTAAACATCATATACGTTATGAAATCATGGTATTTTAAATTAAAGGAGCTATTCTTATGTTTTTATGAGTCCTTATAATTGAGTTGGTATTACTAGATTCTCACCATTTCAAAGACTAAAGAGATATGAATATGATTTATTCTTGATGATTTTTTTGGGAGTTTACTTAGCATCAAGTAAGTTTTGGGCGATTCCCAAAGTCCTTTAACTATGTACCATGTAGGATGTCCCTAATGGACAACAAAGCTAGTGCGACTCTAAGCTTAAGCATAAGGTCCTTACCTTGGCAAGTATGACAATCTCTTTTCTATGTGGGAGCAAAACACTGAATTCCATGATATATCTCACATGGTCTAAATTGGTTAACAGTAAATATCCCACAAATGATATGATTTCTTACTTAGCTTATGTTTTACACATATGTCGTGATTCTCATATTGCATTGACCATTCCATGATTTATGAATTAAGATTATTCGATTGATATATTTACTTCATCATGCATTATCATGTTTTGAACTTATCATCTTATCATGTTTATGTTTATGCATGTTACCCATTTTTCAGTACATTCAAAGTACTAACACCTATGTTTCTTGTGCCTATATTGTTTCATAATATAAGGTCTAATGTTCTTTCATTCAACTGTGGCTAGCGGATAGATTCAACTTTGCTTAGCTTGTGGTGAATCCTCATGGTTCGAGGGAATGATCACATGTTATGAGTTCTTGTCATTTTAGTTTTCAAGACTTCTTTTGTGAGCTAAGGACTTGTCCTAGTCGCATCTATGATATAGAGGTTTGCTTTCAGACTTAGTGTTTTTTCGCTTATGAGTTGTTGCACTCTATTTTTGGTATCTCTTATTATGTTGATGTTGAGACTTAAATCGCATATTTTATTATTCATCTTAGTGTTATGCATATGTCAAGTGGATTATTTAGGGTCTCTCCGGATCTTATCTGTCATGTCACGTCTAAGAGGTAGTTTGGGTCATGACAAACTTGGTATTCAAAGCATCAGGTTTTAAAGGTTCTAGGAGTCTGAGAAGCCGCGTCGAGTAGTGTCTTATTCATAAGTGTGAAGCGCGCCACATTTATGATTAGGAGGTTACAAGATGTTTTTAGAAAACTTTACTTCTTTCATTACTCTAAATTTGTGTGATAGAGTTGAACTCTATAAGGGTCTTCCTCCTAACTCTTGTTCTATGCATTTTCAGATTATGCCTCCGCAACAAGCTTCGTTGAGAAGTAATGCTAATGACAATGTGGAAGCTAAAGTTCCTCAAGCTCTGGTTAATCCTTTGGCCTAGCAAGTCTCACATGCGGGGTTTAGGGCTGCTTTCCAAGTGTTGGCCCAAGACATGACTACACAAGCAAATAGAGAGGTTGTAAATCTTGTGAACCCAATTTTAGGTACGATGGCAACAAGGGTCATAGACTTCACAAGAATTATTCCTCCATAATTTCATGGTTTGAAAGTGGATGAGGATTAACAAGAGTTCATTAAGGGAATCCATAAAATTGTGGACATCATAGGAGTGACTTTGGTGGAGAAGGTGGATTTGGCTGCTTATTAATTAAAAGGGGTTACTCAAGTTTAGTATGATCAATGGAAGGAAGAAAGGGCTTTGGATGCGGGTTTTGTTGGATTGGGACAAGTTCAAAGGGGTGTTTCTTGATCGGTTCTTTTCCCTTGAAATGAGGGAAGCTAAAGTGTAAGAGTTCATAAATATAATTCAATAGAACATGAACGAGTACTCATTAAAGTTTACTCAATTATCCAAGTATGCTCCGACAGTTGTTGCTGACTCTAAGGCACGAATGAGTAGGTTTGTTTCAGGTGTGTTCAAATGGGTGGTTAAAGAATGTAGAACTGCCATGTTGATTAAAGATATGAATATCTCAAGGCTGATGGATCACGCCCAATAAATCAAGGAGGAAAATATTGATACGCCTAAATTACATCTCCCTAAATAAGTATAAGTGGTCGCTGTGAAATAAAGAACCTAAATTTAGGTTAGGGTTGATCCCACGAGGAATATGGTCTAGACTTAAGCTAATTTATGGTTATCTACTTTTGGTCAAATTACTTCCGTAAAAAGGGGTGATTTGTAAATAATGTAACAGTTGATTTATTTGTAATAACAAGTAACAAGTAATCACAATTCGCACTTTGTAAAATCAATATGAGATGAAAACTAGGGTACATGTGTTCCCCACAAGTTCTTAACGCGGTAATTCCAATAATAGTAACTTTATCCTAGTGTTAACATGCAAGGTTGGTAAGTTATGTATCTCCTAAGTGATTGGTCCTCCAAGTAGGGAATTTCACCACGCAACTTGGTCCGTCTACGAGTGTATATTTTTCTAACCCTTACCCTTAACCCCATATTAGACTTTGTGGTAGGTGGGTCAGGCTATTGAAAGAATATTCTTGATGTTTACTCAGTTGGCTAAGTGTGCTGCGACTATGGTTGCCAATTCTAGGGCAATGATGAGTAAGTTTGTGTCGGATGCTTCCGACTTGGTTGTCAAAGAGTGACGAACCGCCATATTAATCAAGGAAATGGATATCTCTAGATTTATGATTCATCCACAACAAATTGAGGATGAAAAACTCAAATAGATGGCAAGAGTCTCCAAGAGGGAACGTGTGGATGATGGTGACTTTTCTCATTCTAGGTATGGTGGACAAGTTGTTCTAAATTATGGTAAAGGTTTTCCGATGAAGGTTCTTCTAATGTTTCTACCCCTAAGTCCAACAAGGATAGGGTTCTAACTCTAAGCCTCAAAAGGAAATATTGATAGATCTTCAATGTCTACATGCACAATGTGTGACAACAAACATGATGTCAAATGTTTGGCCGACACATATGGTTGCTCTAATTGTTGAAAGAGTGGTCACAAGATGAAAGATTGTCCGTTGCTTTCTACTAACGAAAGGGATGGTAGGCAAGCTCAACCTAGTGGTTCCGGTTCGGGTGCTCCCAAGCAAAATATATTTTATGCTCTTCAAACTTGACCTGATCATGAGGCTTCTCCAGATGTTATGATCTGTATGTTAAAAGTTTTTCACCTCGATTTTTATGCTTTAATTGATCCAGATGCAATGTAGACATTTATTATTCCTTATATGGCCATGAGATTTGATTATGGTACCAAAATCCTTTTTAATCGTTTTCATGTCTCTACTCCTGTTGATGATTCTATTATTGCTAAAATAGGTTATAAACTATGTCCTATTTATTTTTCTCATAGAATCATTCATGTTAATCTTGCATAACTTGATATGTTAGATTTTTTATATTATTCTTGGGATTTATTGACTTCATGCACATTATTCTTCCATATATTGTAGGACCCGATCGGTCATATTCAAGGTTCTGAATGAACCTATCATGTCATGGAAATGGGGAAATTATATTCTTAAGGGTTAGTTAATATCTTTCTTAAAGGATAGAAGATTATTTCTAAGGGTTGCATTTATCATCTCGTTCGGGTTAGGCATACAAACTTTGAAACACCTACTCTTGAGTCAATTGCAATTGTCACTGAGTTTTTGAATTTTTTTCCCAATGATCTTCCCAATATTCCTTCCAAAAGGGAAATAGATTTCAATATTGACCTTTTCCCAGATACGTAACCTATTTTTATTCCTCATTTCCACATGGCCCCAAACAAAACTTAAGGAGTTAAAGGATCAATCAAAGGATTTGTTAGACAAGGGTTTTATTAGACCAAGTATCTCTCCATGAGGTGCTTCAATGTTGTTTGTTCGAAAGAGGGATGATTCCCCCTAAATGTGTATTGACTTTTGGCAATTGAATAAGGTTACCATAAAGAATAAATATCATATTCCAAGGATAGATGATTTGTTTGACCAACTCCAAGGAGAAAATTACTTCTCTAAGATTAACTTTCGTTCAGGTTATCACCAATTGAGGTTGAAGGAAAGAGACCTTCCGAAGATGAATTTTTGAACTTGGTATGGTAACTATGAATTTTTGGTGATGTATTTTGGTTGGAATGATGCCCCAGTGGCATTCATGGATTTGATGAATAGAGTCTTCAAGATATATCTTGACATGTTTGTTATCGTATTTATTAATGATATTTTGATTTACTAACTGAGTGAGGATGAGCATGTTGAGGATTTTGTTGCAAGTCCTCAAGGATTATAAATTGTATACTATGTTTAGCAAGTGTGAGTTTTGGTTGAGGTCTGTTCCTTGGCCGTATTTTATCCGGTGAAGATATTCAAGTTGATCCTAAGAAAACCTAAGGTGGTTAAGAATTGGCCTCGACCTTTGTCTGCTTAAGATATATGGAGTTACTTGGGTTTGACTAATTATTATAGAAGGTTTATGGAAGGATTTTCCTCTATTGCTTCACCTTCAATGTCATTGAAGGTTAGACTCACTTCAGCCTTATCTTGACATTACTGGAATGATCAGGTTGTTTTGTAGTTTATTGTGATGCTTCACGGATTGGTCTTGGTTGTGTTTTGATGCAACATGGTAAAGTTATCACTTATGGTTTAAGACAATTAGGTCTCATGAAAAGAATTGTTTGACACATGATTTGGATTTAGCGGAGGTAGTGTTTGCTCTAAACGTTTGGAGACATTACGTGTACGGTGTTCATGTAGATGTGTTTACCGGCCATAAGAGCTTAAAATATGAATTCACCCAATATGATTTAAATCTTCACCAAATAGGGTGACTTAAGTTATTGAAATATTATGACGTGAGTGTTCTCTATTATCCGAGTAAGGTGAAAGTGGTGGCGAGTGCACATAGTCAACTATCGATGGAAAGTTGTGCTCATGATGAGGAGGATAAGAGGGATTTAGTTTGAGATATTCATATGTTGGGTCGATTGGGTTTTGGCTTGGTTGATTTTAATAAAGGTGGTGTTATTATTCAAAATAGTTCAGAATCGTCTCTTATATCGAATGTGAAGGTTAAGAAAGATCTTGATCTTGTATTGGTTGATTTGAATAAGTCGGTTTTCATCCAAGGGGGAGAGAGTGTCCGTCCATACCAAGGTCAGTTATGTGTTTCGAATGTTGATGAGTTGAGTAATCAGGTTCTAAAACAAGCTCACAATTCTCAATACTTTATTCACCTGAAAGCCACTAAGATGTACTGTGATTTGTGGGAATTCTATTGGTGGAATGGGATGAATAAGACTATTGAGAAATTTGTAGCTGAATGTCGGAATTGTCAACAAGCGAAAGTTGAGCATAAAAAATTAGGAGGTTTGGCTTAAAGCATTAGCATTCCTATTTAGAAGTGGGAAAATTTGAATATGGACGTCATTATGGGTGTACATCGTACTCATCATTAGTTCAATCTGATTTGGATTATTATGGACCGAAAAAAGAAATTGTCTCACTTTCTTCCTGTTAAGACTTCGTTTTTAGCCGAAGATTATGCCAAGCTATATATTCGGTAAATGGTGAGGTTGCATGGAATGCCCTTGTATGTTATATCTAATCGTGAAACTCAATTTACATCTTAGTTCTGGAGGTTGTTTCAGAAAGGTCTTGGTATCTAAGTGAAGCTTAGCACAACTTTTCACCCTTAAACTGATGGACTAGCCGAGTGTAGTATTAAGAATTTGAAAGATATGTTGAGAGCTTGGTTGATTGATTTCAAGGGTAATTGGGATGATCATTTTCCTTTGATTGAGTTTGCTTATAATAATAGCTATCATTGTATCATTGGAATGATACCATTTAAAGCCCTTTATGGCAAGAGGTATATGTCTTCAATTGGTTGTTCTAATTTGGTGAGATTTCTTTGATAGGGCATGTGTTGATACATGAAGCTATGTAAAAGGTTTGGTTTATTTGTGAAAGGTTGAAAACAACTCAAAGTCAAGAAAAGTCTTATTCCCATGTTAGAGAAAGAGAAATTGAACTTAATATTGATGATTGGGCCTACTTGAAAATTTCACCCATGAAAAGTGTAATGACATTTAGAAAGAAAGGGAAGCTTAGTCTTTACTATGTGGGCCCATATCAGATTTTGAGGCGTATTGACAAGATTGTTTATGCGTTACAGCTACCTATGATTTAGCATTAGTACATCCGGTATTCCATGTCTCTTTGTTGAAAAAATGTGTTGCACTATTCAATGGGCCATATCTTGAAAAGCACTGGATAAGGATTAATAGGAAAACATGTAGAGTTAAACTCTATTGCACGACTTTAGAGTGATGAAAGAAGTGGAATTTCCTAAACATCTTATACCCTGTTATTCATAAATGTGGTGCGCTTTACACTCATGAACAATCTACTCGATGTGGCTTATGAGACATCCTAGGACCTTTCTCAACCTTGTGCTTTGAATACCAATTTTTTCACGACCTAAAGAATATTGTAGGTGTAACATGGTGTATAGAACCCCGAGAGGACCAACACAAGCCACTTAGCATACATCATACAAGATAATAGAAATAGAGAAATCAAAAGATAGCTTTCTTTATTCAAAGAGTTTTGGCAAAGCATAAGTTAACATAAGTCTCAATAAGTCATCTAATACATCATAATGAAAGTGATTGGGACATAAACCATACATTACATACACAGTAAGAAAACAAAAATGATATAAAACTAAGGTGTTACTTAAGGATATCTCTTTTCGGTGTGGGATAGACACCAGATTCTATGTTATAACTCACATGGTCTATGTTGGTTAAATGGTAAACATTCCACAATAATGAACTGAGGTTACTTTCAAAGTATCTCACAAGTGTTTTAAAGATGATACCTTTGCTTTGACCATGATTATGACTTATGTTTTCTAACCCTTTTATCTTATGATTTAACTTGGTCATTGCATGTTATGTAAAGTCCTTTTAGCATGATTTCTTAACTCTGATGCATTGCTATCATACTTAGTACATTCCATGTACTAATGAATACTTGTGCCTACATTGTCTCATTAATGTAGGGTTTGGCGCTCCTATATCCCATACTCGTGGCTAGAAATGGCCACGCAATCAGCAAAATATCAAGTTTGATAAGAAAGAAGAAAGCCTTGTAGTTTGAGGTATGAAACCAGTCGATATTTTTTGTAAATATTTTTTCATGAAAGAGAATTGAACTCTCGCTGCTTTTCACGTATTTTTGGCTAAATTTTGGTTCAGAACCAAAGCTCCCATCAGATATTTTTGTTTATGGGTGCTCAATAGTTCATTATATATACTTTTCAATATTTTCTGTCCAACTATAATAATCATGCGGATTGATAGAAGCACTTGGATCCCACTTCATAGGTCTGCTCCTGACTAGTAGGATGATTATTAATGTTAGTCTTTGTGGTTTCTCATTTTCCACCATAGATTTGAGGCATATGTTCACTCAAAATATTTAATTTCAAAAGTTATTATTTTCTAGTATTTAGTATTTTTGACTGTGAAAGGCGACGTGGGTCTGCCTCACCACCAGGTGAGGTGAGCGCTGCACTCGCTTTTTGAAGAAGAGAAAGAAGGAGGAGGACTGGAGGAGGAGGAGGAGGAAGAGGAAGAAGAAGAAAAAGAACAAGATATTTTTGACGGTGAAAGGCGACGTGGGTCTGCCTCGCCACAAGGTGAGGTGAGTGTTGCACTCGCCTTTTTTGAAGAAGAGAAAGAATGAGGAGGACTGGAGGAGGAAGAAGAAGAAGACGAAGGAGGAGAAGGAGGAGGATAAGGAAGGGGATGAATAAGAAGAAGAGGAAGAGGGGGAAGAAGAGGAGGAAAAATAGGAAGATGAAGAGGAAGAGAAAGAAGAGGAGCAAGAAGAAGAAGAGGAGGAAGAGGAAGAGGAAGAGGAAGAAGAAGAAGAAGAAGAAGAAGAAGAAGAAGAAGAATAAGAAGAAGAAGAAAAAGAATAAGAAGAAGAAGAAGAGGAAGAGGAAGAGGAAGAAGAAGAGGAAGAAGAATAAGGAGGAGGAGGAGGAGGAGGAAGAAGAAGAAGAGGAAGAGGAGGAGGAATAATAGGAAGACGAAAAGGAGCAAGAAGAATAAGAAGAGGAAGAGGAAGAGGAAGAGAAAGAGGAGGAGGAAGAGGAAGAGGAAGAAGAAGAAGAAGAAGAAGAAGAAGTAGAAGAAGAAGAAGAAAATGAAGAAGAAGAAAAAGGAGGGGGAGGAGAAGGAGGGGGAGGAGGAGGAGGAAGAAGAAAAAGAGGAAGAGGAAGTAGAAGAAGAAGGAAAAGAAGGAGGAGAAGAAAAAGAAGAATGAGGAGGAGGAGGAGGAGGAAGAATAGGAAGACGAAGAGGAGAAAGAATAAGAAGAGGAGGAAAAGGAAGAATAAGAAGAAGAAGAGTAGGAAGAAGAAGAAGAAGAGGAAGCAGAAGGAACATAAGCATATCATGCATATTTAATTTATATAAAGTTGGATGCCAGCCATGGTGGCTATCAAAATTTCTATTTCACGTGGAATCTTTATTACCCTTTTTACAACAACTATTTATGATTCTACTTTCTACCTTATATACCAGTACATTTTTATTCGTACTGACGTCCCTTGCCTGAGGACGCTATTTTTTTGTTTCGTGAGTGCAGGTCCAAGTAGATTTCTTATTGACCTCTCTGCTAAGATTCGGGGTTCAGCTATGAGTTGGTTAGCTCCACCTCTTCCTGGATATTTCATAGGATGGTTACTTTTGTTGTACAATATAGTTATAGCTGGGGCCTTTTCCCAACCAGTGTGTATGACACTCTTAGAGGCTATTGTGCACATGATATTCTAGGTTTCTTTATGCACCTTCCAGTCTCATACGCCTGACATGTATGTATGTATATATATATATGTGTGTGTGTGTGGGTGCGCGCGCGCGCATATGTATATCTTGAGTTGTGACCTCGTCGGTCAACTAGTGTTTATTATTTTTGGCTTGTCTACCTTCATAGATATGACTTGTTGTTATTCAAGTAATGACCATAATGGTCCAGGCTTTGTATTTTAGGTGTTATGTTACCCGACCATTTAGGTCCACAGTTAAGTCAATTAGTATGTTTAAGTGGATAACTCGATAAAATGAGGTATCGAATGCCAATCACACCTCCCCTTGTTTGGGGTGTGACACTATAGACCTTTCCGAATTGTTATTTGATTAAGTATTTGTTATTTAATTAATTACATATTTTAAAACCTATTTCTTTTATTATGTGTTTAAAAGTTTAATCAATTTTGTCTAAATAACTATATATTTTAATATTCATAATTTTAAAAAAATTATTCTTATTATTTTATGTATCAATAGTTGAATTGGAAATAATTATTTTACGTATTTATTCAAAAACATATTAAATATTTAAATATGTTATTTTATTTGAAATTATTTATTATGTGTAGTATGTTATTAATTAAGTGGAAATTCATTTAACCTTCCTTTACATCATTCAGATCATAGCCTCTTCTATTTAATTTATTTCAATTCTAACCTTTTCAATCCAATTCTATTTCAATTCTAGCCTTACCTATTCAATTTCATGTCAATTATAGTCATTTGTTCATTTCAATTATAGCCAAATTAGACCAAATTCAATCAAATCTAAAAAACCCATCTAATTCAATATCATATGTCCATCTTAATTCATCCACAACCAAAAATCAATCTCAGTCGCTTATCTTAATTAAATCGACAACTGAGATCAAATTCCCATTTATTTCCTTTTTTAATCCAAAGACCCTAAAAATCCTATCTCATTTCTCCTCTTCCTCTTGGAGAACTCAACAGTTGCACACCTCTTCTCCCTCAACCTTCTCCACCGCACTAGAGGATCCTCTCCAGTTTCTATTTTCTGACTAAAAATTGACAGAAACCGTTGGTCGCCTCCTTTATCTTTTGTCCTTCGCTGCTCTGATCACCATTGTCGCTCACTGACGAGAACAACTATGAAAACCCCTTCGCCTCTCCTTTGCTCTCCCTCTTGCCGGTGCTTCCTCTCTCTTCAGTCACTGCCCTGATCCTCTCTTCTCACTTCTTCATCAAAGTTGACAGACGTGTTAATGGCAACAATGACAACTCCAACTAGGAGCTCCGGTGAAGCAGCAAGTTGTGACAAGCAAACTCCAACAAAGCAACGACAACAACTCTGGCCAGTAGTGAGGCAGAAACTCCGGTCGGTGAGGATGGCGTCACCCCAACCTAATTTGGAGTCTGACCAAGAATACTTTGAGGGCAAAATTGTCTTACTATTTTGGTATTAGAACGTCGAAACATCCTCATCTTTAAAGACAAATCATGTATGAAATTTTTCCCATCATTTTGATTCTTTGTTTCTTTTTTAAGAATATTATGATAGGTGAAATGAATGTTGGCATGATTACAGATTGAGTCAATTTGTCATAACCCGAGTCTACACCCTGGAAGTGGCGGGCACTCGAGAACCATTGTTGGTCCCCAAGTAAACCCTCATCCTGGCTAACTACAAGAGGAAGACTAACTCAAGCATACAAAAGCTTAAAAAATTGAATTAAATTCAATAACTCAAATACTCAATCTTTAAAATAATCTGAAACAATACTCAATAGATAACTCAGAGTTTGTAAAAACAACTCAAGAAAGATACATACTGAAAACTAATCAACTTTGTATATCTATGAAGCCTCTACTATTACAGAAGGATATCGGGACAAGACCCACGACATCTCAAAACTACTAACTGTAAGATAAAGGTGAAGTCCTCCGGAATATAAGATGGCTCACCAAAGCTGACTGGAATATCACATGACCTCAACGAAGCGCCTGTTGATGATCCTGAATACCTGTATATGCATCATGAAACGATGTAGGCCAAATGGCTCAGTATATGGAATGTACAAGCATGTAAGGGGAATTCTAAAGCATAAACATAAGTTTGAACTGATGGAAAAGAAACATATTTTCCTCTTCTCAACTCACTCAACTCAATGAAACATAGTTCAACTCAACTCAAAGAAAATAGGGCTTAACTCAATAATAAGATACTCAACTAAGGATACTCAACTCAAGATAAAGCAACAATAAAAGATGCAATATTTGAAAGGCTTTAAAAACAGCAGATAACAACTCAATGTATTAAAGAATAAAATAATAATTCAACTTGTATATATAAAATAGATATAACTCTGTGGGAGAATCTCTAACCAACAACCATCACTATGAGCTATGCGATGATACATCATCAAGCCCATGCTGCCAGAACTATCCTATACTTTGTCGGGGTATAGAACCTACAACAAAGTGGATCCACTAGACTATGCTAAAAATCATTAAGGAATATTCTAAAAAGTATGACCCTTTCTACCCACGTTGGCTACATGGTTTATGGAGACTTTGAGTTATCTAAACTCGTCCTCATATCGATGCTCAATACTACTCCCAAAATGTAACTAGCTCGTATGTTTAAAAACATAATTCTTTCTATGGTTTGAGATTATTACTCAAAAATCTTTCTCTTAAAAGAGATGGTACTATTACTGCTCATGAAAACTCTTTTGGAAATTGGCTTTTCCTCTCATTTTAAATGTGAAAACTTTTACTCTTGGGAATACTTAGTTCTCATATATCATTTTAAAGAAAATGAACTCAGCTCTACTCTTCCCCAAACTCAATGCTTAAGTCTTAAAATAAGTTTAAAACAATTGTAAAAGACTTCTTAAACTGACTCGTAGAACTATCAAAACTTAACTCTTAACTCTACCTTAAATTTGAATTATGAATTCAAGGTTATGATTTGTGATAGGAACGATATCGTGATGATAAAATGAGTTTTAGATAGTTAATAATGAGAAACGGTTGAAAAACACTGTTTGGGGAGCAAGTACACGACGCGGAGATGAATTGTAATATTTGGTCGCGAAATAATATTTTAAACAGTGGAGTCCGCGTTCTCTCCGTGACGCGGAGACGAAAATTTCACTTATGAGGAACAGGACTGCAACGCGGACCTGGTAATTTAATTTCTGCCAGATCTTTTCTTACTCGTGTTTTTACCCTAATTCGCCTAGAATCGAATGGTTTCTTTCCCAATCACTTAGATTCGAATACTCAACTTATGTACATGATAATTTACTCAATTCACTAAATGTTATATTAACAACTCATCAAACCCATCCTAATTCAAGAACATAAACAAATCAAGAACTCAAATTTTCAACTTCAAGAACGAAACTTTGCAGAAAATAACATGATTGGCATGTGATTGAATGTGTCAAGACCCGATCCTAAACCCTAGACGTGGCCGGCACTCGAGAACCATTGCTAGTCCCCAAGCGAACCCTCATCCTGGCTGACTACAACTGAAAGACTAACCTAAGCATACATAGCTTAAAACAGAATAAAATTCATGAAAAACTTAAATACAACCTTTCACTCAAAAGAAAACTCTGAATAATATAATATATTCAACTCGCCCCAAAATGGGCAACTTAAGTCTTTAAAACAGTTAATAAAATAAATGAACATATTTCTGAAACTCTACTGTCTATCTATGAAGCCTTTAAATGACAAAGATGGAAGTCGGGACAAGACCCGCGACTTCCTAACAACTGATATAACTGAAAGCTAAATGACATCCTCCGAAAGCAAGGAGGCTCACCATAACTAACTCGAACTGCATGTGGTATCAACGAAGCTCATGTTGATGACCTTGAATACCTGTATCTGCATCAAGAAAGGATGCAGGCCAAATGGCTCAGTACGTGGAATGTACGAGCATGTAAGGGGAATTCTAAAACATAAACATAAGCTTGAACTTGATAAAAAAAAAGGAAACATACTTACCTCTTTACAAACTTACTCAACAAAAGGAATACTCAAGGATACTCAAAACTACTCAACTTACTCAACTCAGAAGAACTCAAGGATAAGATACTTAACTCAGAGATTAGATATTCAACTCATAGATATGATACTCAACTCGGGGTACTCAACTCTGGATACTCAACTCAATATAAAGCAACAATACACATGTAATATATGGATAGCTGTAAAACTGTGGATAGCAACTCAATGTATTGAAAAATATAATAACAACTCAATTTATATATAATAAGATATAATATAACTTTGTGGAAGTTTCTATAACCGACAACCATCACTATGAGCCTAAGTGATGATATAACGTCTTGCCCACGCTGCCATAACTGTCATATACTTTGTCGTCATATAGAAAGCCTTAACTAAGTGGATCCACTAGTCTATGCTAAAAATCACTAAGGAGTCATCTAAAAAGTATGATCCTTTCTACCCATGATGGCTACTTGGTTTATGGAGACGTGAGTTATCTGAACTCAAACTCGTCCCCATATCGGTGCTCAATACTACTCCCAAAATACTCAGCTCATATGTTTAAAAACATAACTTTTTCTTTGATTTGAGGTAATTACTCAAAAATCTTTCTCTTAAAAGAGATGGTACTCAAACTGCTCAAAACTCTTTTGGAAATCTCAGTTTCCTATCATCTTAAATGTGAAAACATTTACTCTTCGGAATACTTAGTTCCCATATATCATTTTAAAGAAAATAAATTTTACTTCTTTACTCAACTCAAATCTTAAGTCTTAAAACAACGTTAAAACGTTTGTAAAAGACTTCTTAAAATATGGTTCATGCCGAATTATGGACGTGAACGACTCATTGCAAGGTTTTCAATAACCATAGGTAGAACTCCATACTTGGAACTGAAGAACTTCAATGATACTACTAATTTCAAGAATGCTCAACTCAGAGGGTTCATGCGGAATTATGACCATGAACTACTCAACTCAAGGACTCAAAGATACTTCTCATCTCAGGACTAATTGACTTATAGGATTCATGCGGAATTAGGGGCATGAACAACTCAACTCATGGACTTCATGGGTAATAGGTAATAGTCCCGTGATTAGAAATATAAACTCAAAGGGGGTTAGGGACTCAATACTCAAGACTTAGAACTTAAAGATACTACTATTGTTAATAATACTCAATTTATGGAGTTCATGCGAAAGTTATGAGCATGAACGACTCGACTAAAGGGTCAAAATATCAATAAGGAACTCATGTACACGAATCTTCTCATTCTCATACTTACTTACTCAAAACTTAACTCAAATCGATAATGGATCTCAAAGGATTCACAATTGAATTCAAAGGCTTCCTTGAACTCTACTCTTAACTCTCTCTTGAATGTGAATTATGAATTCAAGAGTTATGGTTCTTGATATGAAGGATATCATGATGACGAAATAGACTCATGAATACATTCTCCTCACTCTCATACTCACTTGCTCGAGTCTTGAAATAAGTTACTAGACGTTGTAGAAAACTCTACAAAAGGGCTCAAAGGGACTTTCTTAGAATGTTCGAAAGAATTCTCAAGACTTAACTCTTAACTATACCTTAAATTTGATTTATGAATTCAAGGTTGTGATTTGTGATAGGATAGATCTCGGGATGTTTAGGAGTGTTTTTAGATAGTTAAACATGAGAAACGATCAAGAAATCACTGTCTAGAAACAATTCCACGACGTGGACATGCATTTTAATATTTGGTCGCGAATTAACTTTTGAGGCAGAGAAGTACGTGATCTCTCCGTGACTCGAAGAAAATTGTTGTGAAAGGGGAAGGCAGGTCTGCGACGTGGAACAAGGTGCCAGACTCGCCCGACTTTTTCCTTCTTCGTTTTCTAACCCTAATTCGCCTAAATTTGATTCTTTTTCTCAATCCCTCTTTAAATTTAAATACCCAGCACATGAACACAAGAACCTACGCATATAAAACTCTAAAATTAACATGATTTCATGAAGAACTCAACAATCTCATCTAAACTCAAGAACTAAAGCCAATTTCAAGAACATCATACTTTCAACTTCTTAGAACAAATTTAACGCTGAAATTAACATGATTGGCGTGTGGGTGGACAAACCCAACACTATGGAAGCTTACATACCTCTTAGGGATCAAACCTATGGCAAAAAACCGCAAGAATCTCGATGAACGCTTGGTCCTCTCCTTTTTTCTCCTCTTTTCTCTTCTTTTCTCTTCTTGAACTATCCACTAGAACCCTAGGCGTAGATTAGGATTATAAAACTGAACCTAATCAGATTAGACCCCTACAATATTACTAAAACCGAATTAAATCTGATTGGATAAGGAAAAGACCAAAATACCCCTTACTATTTTCGGGTAACTTTCCTTATTTGGACAGCCTGACTTCAAAAGGGCATATCTCACTCATCCGAACTCGAAACTTAGCAAACTCGGTGGCGTTGGAAAGATAATTCAAAGACCTTTCATTATCTATCTTTTATCCCACCTAACTCAACCTGTACTGAGAGTTATGGTCGTTTTAAGTTGACCCACAACATAGAAGAACTTAGGATTGACTTCATTGTTTTTCTCTTTGTTTCTTCTTGGAACTTAAGGTGCTACCTCTAGTGACCTTAAAACTTAAGAAATTTTTAATTCCTTGGTAAAATCTCTCTCACTGCGAAGAACGGTTCAAGTCTTAGTTCAAAAAATTTCTGGGGTGTTACAATATCTCCCCATTGGGATCATTCGTCCTCAAATGACGACTGGACTGGGTATGGAATAGGGTTACTCTTACTAAGGTCTGAGTCTAATGGTATACTCTTACTATATTCAAGCTTAACCCAAATCCTTAGGTTCCGATTATATTCCTCTATATAGGGAGTCTCATCCCAAAACTATTATTCTTTACCACCACATTATTGGGCTCATATCAAGAACCACCTAATGTTTAACAACACCACATTCAAGATTAGTACTCTAACAACTCCATGGACTCCTACTAACCAACTCCTTAAGAAATTCTCAATACTTGACTTTATTTCTCATCTTATCATTTCCCCCTTATGTCTAAAGCTGACATTTGAAGGCTATGGACCAATTCCACATCTCTAACTGGTCTACATCCTCTTTTACTCTAACAATCGGGAGAAGTTTACCTCATGACTACCAAAATCTCAATAAGTAGGTACTAAGACCTCTTTCTAAGATGTTTCTCTTAACATCTTCTGATTACATACCCTCTCAGTACACCTCTTAATGCTCTTGTTACTCTTGTGACTTTGCCACACTTCACTACCCTTATCTAAAGGTTAGGGTCTCTCACTTGTACCACTCATCTTTCATTGCAGCTAACATATCAATTCCTCACTTACTATATGTCAAGCCTACCACATCAAATAGTAAGACTGACATCATCACCCTCATGTTGCCATTTTTTTTATCATGAAACTCATCTCAAATTCAAGCTTAATATTTATGAGTAAACCCGAATATCAATATGATTACTCGCCTACTATACTAACTCACCACTACTATGCACAAATTTAGAAACACTCGTCCACTAGGACCTTATGACAAGTAGTCAATCCTTACCTCTTAGTATTCATACTTACAATTTACTATCACATTTCCCTTCACAACTTGAGTAATATTCACTCATTCACTATACATCAATGCCTAATTAGTTCTATAACACTTTGAATATTATAGGCTCTCCCTCAAAATCATAAGCCTAGCTTAGAGCTATCACCTCATGAATACTCTTGCTCTTTTATTCACCACTTACACTTGGTCATTACTAACACAATGACACATCATCATAACCCTTTTCTAGTTAAGGTATACTCTAACTCATCTTGACTTGCAACTCTTACTCTACCTCATATCCTGAGCTCTTCACAACTCATCACTTCTTAGTCTACCCATAAGGGAAAACTCTTCATTCATAACTTACTAGGTACATGACTATACCAACATCATTTGCCAAAACAACATCTCCCTTACTTAGATAACTAAACCTCTACATACTTTCCTCTAACATTGGGATCTTTCACTAATACTACTCATGATCTCGTAACTCATGTTACCTTTTCAGGTGAAAATCTTACCCAAGCTCTAAACATACTTCTTAAAAAGGATCTCAGCTGAAACAAGGCTTAAGGAAAAGAGTACAACTCACTTTTACCTCAAACACACGATTCATATAACATGAGTTCATTCCTCTGAAACTCAACACTTAACTCACTCATGGGCTTCTCTCAAGCCCCTATAGAGTCTCATGACTTCCTCAAGATTTTTGCTAAGAACTACTTTTCGATAAAGAACTGACTTTTCTGTTCAACCACCTCTAGTATGAAGGGTAGTCGAATGAATCTAAAAAACGCACTAGTATGAATAAATCTCTATGACATAGCTCTATTGCACGATTAAGAGTATGAAAGAAGGAATTTTTTTCTTAAATGTCTGTAGTCCCTCACTTAGAGAAGTGGGGCCCTCACAACCATAAATAAGATCCTATTGACACGGCTTCATAGACACCCTAGGACACTTAGACTTTGTTCTCTGATACCAAGTTTGTCATGACCGGAGCCTATACCTTGGACGTGGTCGGCACTCGAGAACCAGTGTTGTCCCCAAGCGAACCCTCATATTGGCTGACTACAAGCAGAAGTTTAACTTAAGCATACAAAGCTTAAAACAGAATAAAATTCATGAAAAACTTAAATACAAGTTTTAACTCAAAAGAAAACTTTGAATAATATAATATATTCAACTCACCCCAAAATGGGCAACTTATGTCTTTAAAGCATTTAATAAAATAAATGAACATATTTCTGAAACTCTATTGTCTATCTATAAAGCCTCTAAATGACAAAGATGGAAGTCGGGACAAGATCCACGACTTCCTAACAATTGATATAATTTAAAGCTAAATGAAATCCTCTGGAAGCAAGGAGGCTCACCATAACTAACTCGAACTGCATGTGGTGTCAACGAAGCTCCTGTTGATGACCCTGAATACCTGTATCTGCATCAAGAAAGGATGCAGGCCAAATGGCTCAGTATGTGGAATGTACGAGCATGTAAAGGGAATTCTAAAACATAAACATAAGATTGAACTTGATAAAAAAAAAGGAAACATACTTGCCTCTTTTCAAACTTACTCAACTCAAGGAATACTCAAGGATACTCAAAACTACTCAACTTACTCAACTCAGAAGAACTCAAGGATAAGATACTCAACTCAGATATTAGATACTCAACTCAAAGATATGATACTCAACTACGATTACTCAACTCTGGATACTCAACTCAATATAAAGTAACAATACACATGTAATATATGGAAAGCTGTAAAACTGTGGATAGCAACTCAATGTATTGAAAAATACAATAACAACTCAATTTATACATAATAAAATATAATATAACTTTGTGGAAGTTTCTCTAACCGACAACCACCACTTTGAGCCTAAGTGATGATACATCATCTTGCCCACGCTGCCAGAACTGTCATATACTTTGTCGTCATATAGAACGCCTTAACTAAGTGGATCCACTAGTCTATGCTAAAAATCACCAAGGAGTCATCTAAATAGTATGATCCTTCTACCTATGATGGTTACATGGTTTATGGAGACTTGAGTTATCTCAACTCAAACTCGTCACCATATCGGTGCTCAATACTACTCCCGAAATACGCAGCTCATATGTTTAAAGCATAACTTTTTCTTTGATTTGAGATAATTACTCAAAAATCTTTCTCTTAAAAGAGATGGTACTCAAACTGCTCAAAACTCTTTTGGAAATCTCAGTTTTCTCTCATCTTAAATATGAAAACATTTACTCTTGGGAATACTTAGTTCCCATATATCATTTTAAAGAAAATAAACTTTACTTCTTTACTCAACTCAAAGATTAAGTCTTAAAACAAAGTTAAAACGTTTGTAAAAGACTTCTTAAAATATGGTTCATGCCAAATTATGGACGTGAACGACTCAATGCATGGTTTTCAATAACCATAGGTAGAACTCCATACTTGGAACTGAAGAACTTCAATGATACTACTAATTTCAAGAATGCTCAACTCATAGGGTTCATGCAGAATTATGAACATGAACTACTCAACTCAAGGACTCAAAGATACTTCTCATCTCAAGACTGTTCGACTTATAGGGTTCATGCGGAATTATGGGCATGAACAACTCAACTCATGGACTTCATGGGAATAGGTAATACTCCTGTGATTAGAAATATAAACTCAAAGGGGGTTAGGGACTCAATACTCAAGACTTAGAACTTAAAGATACTACTCCTCTTAATGATACTCAATTTATGGAGTTCATGTTGAAGTTATGGGCATGAACGACTCGACTCAAGGGTCAGAATATCAATAAGGAACTCATGTACACGACTCTTCTCATTCTCATACTTACTTACTCAAAAATTAACTCTCGATGATGGATCTCAAAAGATTCACAATTGAACTCAAAGGCTTCCTTGAACTCTACTCTAAACTCTCTCTTGAATGTGAATTATGAATTCAAGAGTTATGGTTCTTGATATGAAGGATATCGTGATGACAAAATAGACTCATGAATACATTCTCCTCACTCTCATACTCACTTGCTCGAGTCTTGAAATAAGTTACTAGATGTTGTAGAAAACTCTACAAAAGGACTCAAAGGGACTTTCTTAGAATGTTCGAAAGAATTCTCAAGACTTAACTCTTAACTCTACCTTAAATTTGATTTATAAATTCAAGGTTGTGATTTGTGATAGGAAATATCTCGGGATGTTTAGGAGTGTTTTTAGATAGTTAAACATGAGAAACGATCAAGAAATCACTGTCTGGAAGCAAATCCGTGAAGCGGAGAAGCATTTTAATATTTGGTCACGAATTAACTTTTGAGGCAGAGAGGTACGTGACCTCTCCGCGACGTGAAGAAAATTGTTGTGAAAGGGGAAGGCAGGTCCACGACGCGGAGCAAAGTGCCAGATTCGCCGAACTTTTTTCTTCTTCGTTTTCTAATCCCAATTCACCTAAATTCGATTTTTTTTTCTTAATCCCTCTTTAGATTTAGATACCCAACACATGAAAACAAGAACCTACTCATATACAACTCTAAAATCAACATGATTTCATCAAGAATTCAACAATCTCATCCAAACTCAAGAACTAAAGCCAATTTCAAGAACATAATTTAAGAACATCATACTTTCAACTTCCTAGAACTAATTTAACATTGAAATTAACATGATTGGTGTGTGGGTGAATAAATCCAACACTATGAAAGCTTACATACCTCTTAGGGATCAAACCCATGGCGAAAAACCGCAAGAATCTCGATGAACGCTTGATCCTCTCCTCTTTTCTCCTCTTTTCTCCTCTTTTCTCTTCTTGAACTATCCACTAAAACCCTAGGTGTAGATTAGGATTATAAAACTGAACCTAATCAGATTAGACCCCTACAATATTACTAAAACCGAATTAAATCTGATTGGGTAAGGAAAAGACCAAAATACCACTTACTATTTTCGGGTAACTTTCCTTATTTGGACAGCCTGACTTCAAAAGGGCATATCTCACTCATCCGAACTCGAAACTTAGCAAACTTGGTGGTGTTGGAAAGATAATTCAAAGACCTTTCATTATATATGTTGTAGCCCACCTAACTCAACCTGTACTGAGATTTATCGTTGTTTGAAGTTGACCCACAACTTGGAAGAACTTAGGAATGACTTCATTGCTTTTCTCTTTGGTTCTTCTTGGAACTTAAGGTGCTACATCTAGTGACCTTAACACTTAAGAAATTTTTAATTCCTTGGTAAAATCTCACTCATTGCGAAGAACGGTTCAAGTCTTAGTTCAAAAAATTTCTGGGGTGTTACAGAATGAACCCAACACTATGACATACTCACATACCTCAAAGAACTAGGTTCTTAGCGAAATCTTGAATTTCTTGAACAAACGCTTGAAACTTCCCTCTTTTCTTCTCTTTTTTCCTCTTTTCTCTTCTTGAACTCCTCTAAAAACCCTAAGCATATTTTAGGAATAACTAAAACTGATTCCAATCAGTTTAGGCTCCTATAACCTTACTAAAAACATTTAAATCCGATTGGTTAAGGAAAGGACCAAAATACCCCTCATATTTTCGGGTAACTTTCCTTAATTGGACAGCCCGACTTCAAATGGGCATATCTCCCTCATACGAGCTTAAAAATTAGCAAACTCGGTGGCGTTGGAAAGAGGACTCAAAGATCTTTCATTTGATATCTTATAGGTCTCCTAACTCATCATGTGCTAAAAGTTATGGTCGTTTGAAGTTGACCCAAGACTTAAAAGAACTAAGGAACGACTTGAATGAATTCTCTTTAATTCTTTTTGGAACTCAAGGTACTATATCTAGTGACCTGATAATACTTAAGAAATTTTAAATTCCTTGGTAAAATCCTACTCACAATGAAGAAAGGTTCAAGTCTTAGCTCAAAAAATTTCCGAGGGTTACACAATTGCTTTAATCATCCATTTTTGCAGATAAACTTATGTATGTCTTATTTTTAATCGTTTACTGCTATAATTTGCTAGCTTGCTATGGCGTTGTTTTGTTAAATTTTTCATCCCCTTATTCTCTTTGCCTTCGTGTGTTTACTCGTCTTGGTGTTTGAATTAATAGGTGAAGCCTAAGTTTGTAATAAGTTCAGAAGTATGCGTATTATTACACCGAATTTCGTAATTCTCATTGCTTATATATAGCAGAGCCTATTGTGATATTTTTTGTTTGGATTATTTTGAATTCTTGACAATTAGCATGAATACTTTCTTTACTTTTAAAATCTAATAAATGCTAATTGAATAAGAATCAAATTCGATGTTGCTCCTAAAATAATTATTTTTCTTTCTGCACAGATTGAAATCCTCTTCTGTTCAAATTAATTTCAACTTCATATGTGTTGTCATTTCCTTTAATCTTCACCTTAAAATATGCCTTAATACTTTTTCTTCTATGTTGACTAGTTGATCTTCCGTACTCAATTAATTGGTTAACTTTTGGTTAGTTCCCTTAATTCTAGTAACTAATCAAAAAAAAATTTAGATAATAATTATCTTTGTTGATTAAGCCTTGATTTAGATTGCTTTTTTAAATTATTATATTTTATTTAATATGGGCTGACCCTTTGCGTGTGTAAGTTTTATATAATTAATGTGTTAAAATTGATTCTTTGTCATATATATTTCCTGCCAGATTCACTTGTCCGATTATGGTAAAAATTATTATATATGATATGGGCTACATAACATAATTATTTCTTTACTTAATTTTACATTACTTAAATGTTTGTGGTTGCTTTAATTGATCTTTTTCCTTAATTGAAATTTGAACATATTCTTACATGTTTAATTTTTTTTAAAACAATATTATTCAATTTTGGTAATAAATTCATACTGATCTGACCCTCTTTTTGTTGAAGAAAAACTAATTTTCATAATTCGCTCCCATTATTGTTTTCCCTTTCTCAGTTATGTTTTTTCATTTACTATAAACAGAAGTCCCCATTCACTTTTCCACACGCTTTAATAAAAAATACTCTCAAAAAGAAAAATAAAAATCTTACGAACTGCTTTCAATGTTTGCTGCTCAATTTATTGTTTTAAGTTGGACGTTGGGTTAAGTTTATTCTTGATGATTAATTAATTTATTTAATATGTTAGCTTCCTTCATTAGTTTAATCCTTCTTTCGCATTAATATTATTTAAGTTTAACCTACTTTTTTATACGAATATTTTGCATACTTTAGTATGTTTAAATAAATAAAAGGAAGTGTCCTGGTTCTTGTGTGTGTGCGCCTTATATATATATATATATATGAAATAATTAATGTTATGTGTATCTTTGGTATTATATATATGTGTTGCATTATTCCTTATTTGGACATTATTGTTCAAGTTTTAAAAGTCGTCTAGGTTGGTTTATGGACAAGGATTTTAGTTTAGCATTTGTACCTCAAATTTGTATTATTATGTTCATTTTACTCATTTATTTTAGATTGTAATAACCTGTATAAGTGATGCTCTATATATACGAAATAAATTTGGAGATCGTCTAAGGTGGGAGGGGTTTATTTTCACGCCCCGAGTGTACACCCTGGACGTGGCTGGTACTCGAGAAACCATTTCTGATCCCCAAGCGAACCCTTGGCCTGGCGGACTACTTAGCGGAAGACTGACTTAAGCGATAATAGGCTTAAAACATACATTTATCTCAACATAAACTCAATTGGAATGTCCGAAAATACTTAATTGCAATAATAATAATAATACTTTGCAAAACAACCTTTAAATGAAAGAAAGTACTGAGTAACTCCTCAACTCTAACTATCTATGAAGCCTTTAATACTAGGATAGATGTCGGGACAAAACCCATGACAACTCAACAATAACATGAAAATAAATGTGAAATCCTCCGGAAAGCAAATAGACTCACCAAAGCTATCTGGAGCACAAAGTGATCTCAACGAAACGCCTGTTGATGATCCTAAACGCCTGTATCTGCATCATAAAAGATGCAGGCAATGACATCAGTACATTTGAATGTACGAATATGTAATATAGCCAAGGCGAAATAACTGCAATGAAGGACTGCAATAGGTATAACATAAACTCAACTGAATGTAAAAAATTAAAGGAATGAAACCATTTAACTTTCAATTCTCTGAACTTTAACATAATAAATAATATATAAAAATACACTTTAACTATATTGGGAGATCTCTAACTGACAACCATTACTATAAGCTACGTGATGACACACCGTCTTATCCGCGCTGCTAGAACTATCCTATATCATGCCGGGATATAGGACACCTCAACTAAGTGGATCCACTAGGCTCTACCCGAAGGCACTAAGGATTCATCTAAAAAGTATGATCATGTATCCATGTTGGCAAGATATGGTTTATGGGGGCTGTAAGTTGTCTGAGCTCTCCTCCATATCGGTGCTCAATACTACTGAAATGTATAAAAACATTACTCTTTCTCTGGTTTGAGATAATTGCTCAAATTATCCTCTTAAAAGAGGTAAATGCTCTGAACTGTCTCTGAAACTCATTGTTCATTTATAAAACAAGGTTTCTCTTTGCTTAATGTAAAACTACATTCTGGGTTGAGATAATTACTCAAAGGGGGCCTCTTTAAGAGGTAACTGCTCTATACTTAATCTTTCTGAAGCCTCTTTTAACTTTTCTCAAAAAAAAAAGTCTACTCTTTTTATTCATGTAAAAATGAAACATTTGAGAAATACTTAGCTCCCTAATACTCTTTCTCAAAACTACTCCTTACTTCCTCAAAACTCAGTTTAAACAATGATGTTTTGGTTAAAAGATTCTCAATAAGAGTTCACTAAATACTCAAAATAAGGTTCATGTTGAAAAATAGTCATGAACAATCAACTCAATAATAACAATTCACATTGTATGACAATTCAATGATTAGGAATGGGAATTCAATAATTAACAACTCAAGAATTCATAATTCAATATCAACTCATCTCAAGAATAATGAAATCTAAGGAAAGAACCCTAAATTACTCTTTTACTGATTTGAAAGTAGATGTAGGGCATGAGGACGAACTAGTCTAAAACTATGATAGCAGTACATACCTGGAACAACGAAGTTACTTGGTGAAATAGAAGAAACTTGAAGAACGCTAGAACCCTAGATTTTCTTTTCTTGAAACCTTTCTCTAATGTCTTGAAGTATTAATGAACATAAAATAATTGATTAACACTTTCTAAGCCCTTAATATTGGTGTGAAATGACTTAGTTTAGGCTTAGAATAAGGGTTAAAATGACGTAGTTTATGTACCAAACGCATAGGGGAAAGACAAAAACGACTCAACTTATAAAACTAAAAAGGTGCCTAAAATGGGCAATTTCACGGGTTGTTTAATGCTTCATGGGCCGTTTAATGCTTTACGACCCCTCTAGTGGATCATCAAGTTACACCTACCCAACAAGGCTTCACTAAAAAGGGAATGACTTTTTATTCCAAACTTGAAATAAGGCAAACTTGATGGCATTGGAAGGAGGACTCAAAGACCTTTAATTTGATAGGTCATGATCCACCTAATTCATTTTGTGTTGAGTATGATCGTTTGAAGTTAACCTCAAACTCAAAATCTGATGGGTGACTTGTACGGACCACTAAACGGTTAGTACAAGTCACCACAAGCCATTTAGTGGCTCATCTAGGTGACCTTCACCTTGGCTGCCTTGGGTAGTCCTTCACGATGTCCAAGACGAGTCGTGGTCCCCTAAACGGGCCATCTAAGGTCTCGTGAAGGGTCCAAGGTCTATTTTGAGTTCGTGGACTTGCCCGTTTGCCCTTTTTAGCTATTTCTCGAAGTTCGAGGTGTTACATTACATGCTACATTTTTATTTTATAGCAACATATTTGTGTTAGAAAACATGTGTATAGGAGTATGATTGTTTGTTTGTTCTTATTTCCCACTATAGAACAAATTAAAATAAAATATGAAAGGGTCTATTGTTGACATTAATTAACTACTTAAGTTTTGATTTAAATATCTACTGTCAGCATGTTAAAGATATTTCCTTTTCTTAATTGTTTATGTTAATCAATATGTCTAACACCTTAGCATATAATAATAACAACAACAACAACACTAATGATGATGACGACGACAACAATAATTATAAAAAAATAAAATAATAATAATTAATGATAAAATAATAATAATAATGACGACGACAATAATTATAAAAATAAAATAATAATAATAAAAAAAAAATCAAAAAAATAATGTATGACTTTATACATGTTTCCCTGCCTTTTTAAAATTAATCAAGAAATTATTTTCAACATATTAAAGACCATTTGATATGCTTTTTAATTGACTGCTGCTCTTGAAATCAACTTGCACCCTTATCTTTTGCTTCTTATAAAATCAAATATATTGTTGTAATATATTTGTTTGTGCACACACTTTTGCCTAGATCTTTCACAACTATTTGTGTCTTCAAGCATGTTGATAACCTAATTTAGAGGTCAATATGAGATTTACGTGCTAAATGTTTATCCTATTTATTTATTTTTTACGCTTAGGGACCTAATTAGGAAACTTATATTTGTTTAGTCTAAAATCCATCATCTAATTAGTCCAATGTCTCTTGGACATTAAGTTGGGACACAAGACACCTTTTAGGACGTTAGTTTTTAGAATTTATTTAGTTCGCTTTAGATTCTTAATAATAAATAAACTTAGAAAGGGGGTAGGGGTAATTAGTCCCTTATCAAAATTGATGTAAGTTGACTCAAGCAGAAAATGACAAATTTTGATTTGTCTCCTGATTAATAAGTCGAGCGTTGATCCGAGAAGGAATATTTAATTTAGGTTTATGTTATCCCCTTTTTCTTTTTTCTTTTATATTGTTGCCTATATTATTTGGGGTAGTTAATTAATAAAAATGTTTTTCCTCTATATTTGATTGTGTACTTTCTGTGTTCTTGCTTATCTTTTTAGTCATGTTTTATGTTAGTTAATTTACATCAAATGCTTTTAATTTGTATATACCTTTTCACTTAGTTTATTTTAATTAAACTTGATGAATAATTAGACCTTATTTTCCACATGCTTAACCTCCGCATAAATATATGAGATACGATTGGGACCCACATTTGTAGACCTCGAGGGGTGCTTAACACCTTCCTCTCGATATAACATATACGAATATTAGTTTCGTTGACCTTAATTAATTAAAATTATTTTGGTTAGTTAGGTGTCCTTACACGACTTTAATTCTTAAGGTGACAACTCTCTTTTAATCAAAATCTAAAAGAGTTGTCAAGTCGTTGCACAACCCGTTTTGTGAAAAATGAGGCGCGACAGCATGACGACTCCACTGGAGATATAACTAGGTTCTTACCATTATGTGTCCTATTTATTTATGTGGGTTTTATTTGGTTTTGTGGTTTAATTTGCTTATTTTGTTTATTTCCATGTTTAATTCCTTTCTCTTCTTCCTAGTTGTTTATTTCCTTGTTTAATAAATTGTTTTCCTTATTTGCATTTATTTCATGTTTCCTTTTTCTTCTTCCAAGTGGATTATTTCCTTACTTAATAAATAGTTTTCCTTATTTGTCTTTATTCCATGTTTGATCATTTTCCCTACCCTTTTATTTCTTTCCATGTTTAGTCCCTCTCTTTCTTTCCTATTTGTTCTATCTTCCTTGTTTGATATATTTCTTGCCTTATTTATTTTATTTTATGCTTAATCATTTTCTCTACCCCTTTTATTTTCTTTTCATGGTCAAACCCTTCCTTCTTTCCTTATTTGTTGAATCCTATTTTGTAATAATTTGTTTAATTCATTTAACTGTCCTACATGTCAATCCCTACCCTAAGCCTTTATATGAATTGGGGTTATTTTGTTTATTTTAACTTTCATTTAAGTTTCACATTTATTTTTTCTTTTAATATTTACTTATTCATGAATTTATTTATTTATTTACTACTTTCCTTAAACTGATTATGTGTGACTGTTTTTTATCTCATGCTAATTGTTACTGTTTTGATAATTGTCATTCCGCTTATACTTTTCCCAGTTGGCACTACAAGAAAAGTGTGAATTACATGGGGAGTTTCCTAGGGATTAGTATGAAAATTTGCAGGAAAATAAGTTTCCTATGGATTTTCATACTAATCCCCGGGAAAATTCCCATGTAATTCACACTTCTCTTGTAGTGTGGGAACCACTTTTTTTTTAATTTCTCGTGATGTTGTGCCTTTTCACTTCTCACAAGAATCCTCTTCAAACACCCTATATTAGAGAGTTAACATATGTGTGGGTTAAGCAGATAGTTTTTTGCTACCGGAACCACAAGTCTTCTCGCATAGAATACCTTTAGTCCATGTCTACTCAATCCTTAGTGAATTGGGATAATGCTACCCACCCTTAATTAGGTCATACATGCATAAAATCCTAGGTGATTTGACCCTTGGTGTCAATCCACATTATAGTAGCCACCCTAATGTCTAAAGTGCCCCAACATCCTTTAGACAAATTGCATATTATGTGTCAATGTGATCACAAATAATTAATTCAAGCCAAGTTATGTCAAAATGGAGTATAGAATTTATTTGTTATTTTATTTGCTGAGTCATGGCCTCTCCACATTTTGTCTACCCTCAAATGATCGTAGAAATAAGTTACAAGCTAAGAGATTGATGGAGCGATATCAAGAAAGACCATGAAATAAAGATTCACAATTTGTTGGGTGGCCGCACTTTCCTCATATTTGTCATACCTAACCATCATCTGATTAAGGCTTTGTTGAATTTTTGGGACCCCTCAAGGATGGTCTTCAAATTAAGTGATTATTCATTTTGAATTGGTACCGACAATGGCTTCAATGATTTTCCCTATCATGAGTATTAGATGATTGTACCCTATAAACAATTACCAATGACATTTCTAGAGAATCTAGGCATGAAATACAATCCGACATTAACCAGTTTAGGTTTTGGGTAGATTCCTTTTGATTTTCTATATTCACGCTTTGGTCATAAAGATAGTTACCAATTTTTTAATGAAGAATTTGCTCGATTTGCTGAAAAGTGGGGAAAATATTGCATGAATGCCTTTGTCATCGCTTTATTAAGTTCTTTAGTTTTTCCCCAAAGAGAGAAAAAAGATTGATATTTGTATGGGCTATGTGGTTCGTGCATTAGCTCAAGGAAGGGACGAACCAAGAAAAACTATAGTGCTCATGATATTAGCAGAGATCATGAGAAGTTTGTCTGCATGTGTCAATAATAGAATCTTTTTCAAAGGATGCAACCTTTTACTACAATTGTGGGCTATCGAACACTTCTATGAACGATCTGAAACGATAGATCTTCTCAATGGTAGAGACAACAAAATTAATAATCATCCAAGAAAAATGGAATATTTCATCACCCATGTGGGAGTCACAGATTGGCTCATATTTTTGAAGAGACTCGACTATTTTTGCATTCAATGGAAACTCTCTTAGTTTTCCGCTCCTCGTGCCATAGTGAGAGGTGATAAATGCTATTTCATTGAAATTATTGGCTTAAAAGACGTTCAACCATATGCTCATTTTCGAGTACTTCGTCAGTTTGGGGAGGTTCAAGTGATACGATTATGATCCAATATAAATCACTATAAGTACGATTTTGGACCAAATAATCTACAAGTCCATAACATACTTTTGTAACACCCCAGAACTTGGAAAGGAAAAAAGTTGCTGAAATTGCTGTTGAGAAACTGGTTCAACAGGACCGACCTACAGGTCGTAGGAAGGGAGCCGTAGGAGCCAAGTTGATTCAAAGAAATTTGAGTTTCTGAATTTAAGTTCATGAGTGTGCAGGACGATTCATACAATGTTCTACGGGCCGTAGGAAGTTCCCGTAGAGTTGTTTCAGACTTGGTCAACTTTTGGAGTTGAAAGTTGAGTCTACGATTAGGTCTTACAGGCCGTAGGAAGAATGACTGCAGGTAGATGGGTTTCGTAGAAGTGATCCAGACTTAGTGAATTTTGGAGTTTGGAGTTGATTTCTACGGGATGGTCCTATGGACCGTCAAAAAGTCTATGGGCTGTAAGAACTGTTCAGATTTAAGGCCCCAGTAAGTGGTTCTACGATTGGCCAATATAGGCCATAGGAATTCTTACATACCGTAGGTCGGAACCGTAGACCACTTCGGCATTTTTAATAAATGGTATTTTGGACTTTTTTCCATCCCTTCTAATTAGCTTAAATCTCAACCCCTTTTCACCTATTTAAGGGTCTAAGCAGTGTTAAACCATTCTTTTATGTTCATTGACACTTAGAAAATTACAGCAAGGTTTTAGGAGAAGAATGAGCTAGGGTTTTGAGAATTCTTCAAGTTTCCATCGATTTCACTCAAAACTTTGTTCTTCCCAAGTATGTAACGCTATCATAGTGATGGATTGAGTTCATTCTCACATCCTATATTTACTTCCTATCAGAAAAGAATAATCTAGGGTTATATCCTTAGTTTTAATAATTCTTGAGATGGGTTTCGTTGTTGAGTTCTGAATTTTATTCCTGATTTTTGAGTTTCTATATCTTCCATTGAGAATTTTGAGTTGATTGTTCATGTCTATTTGTCAACATGAACACTATTGTTGAGTTATTATTAAGTTTTTATTGAGAATCTTTTAACCAAACTCTTCTGTCTTAAATTGATTTTGAGAAAGTAAAGTCGAGTTTTGAGTAGAGTTTAAAGAATGATTTTGAGTAAAGTATGAGGGAACTAATTGATTCCCAAATGTATTATTTTACATTGCGAAAGAGAACTTTGATTTTCAGAAAGAATTTCCAGAGATAATTGAGCTATTGCCTCTTAAAGAGGATTTTTGAGTAATCACCTCAAAAAAAGAGAAAGAGTATTTCTACTTGAGCATTAGCATATATATTAATTGGGAGTAGTATTGAGCACTAACATTGGATGAGTTGAGACAACTCACATTCCTCATAAACCATGTAGTTAACATGGGTAAAGGGTCGTACTTTTTAAAAGACTCCTTATTGATTTCGAGCAGAGCTTTAGTGGATCCACTTAGTTGAGGTGTCATATATCCTGGCAAAGTATAGGTCAATTCTAGCATCATGGGGGAGATGCTGTATCATCGCATTGCTCATAGTGATGGTTGTCGGTTAGAGAATCTCCCTAATAGTTTAAAGAGTATTTTGTTGTATTTTCTTATACCTCCTTGAGTTAGTCTCTTTTACTTGTAAAGCTTTAAACATCCTATATTTTACCTTTGTTTTGAGTTGAGGTGAGGTAAGGTGAGTAGTTCTTCAGCCTTATCAGTTCAGTTATTTATTCATTAAGCTTTATTACATACTCATACATTCAATGTACTGATGTCATTCGACCTGCATATTTTTATGATGCAGATACAAGTGTTTAGGATTATCAACTAGCGCTTCATTGAGATCAGTTTGCTCTTGAGATGGCTTTTGGTGAGCCTCATTTCATTCTGGAGAACTCTATTTTTGTTTTTAGTTTAGTCATTTTAGGATGTCGTGGGTCTTGCCCCGGCATCCATGTTGAACTATAGAAGCTTCATACACAAATAGAGTTAAGGAGTCTCTCAATACTTTCTCTTTCTTTGAGATGTTTTGCAAACTATTATTATTGCATTGAGTATTTTTCCGATAGTATGAGTTGAGCATTTTACAATTTTAATGGTTTACTTTTGTTTTAAGCCTTGAAATGCTTGATTTAGTCTTCCGCTAAGTAGCCAGCCAACAATGGTTCTCTATTGCCAGCCACATCCAGGGTGTAGGCTTGGGGCGTGACAAACTTGGTGTTAGAGGTAGAGTTCAAGAGTCCTAGGATGTCTATGAAGTTATGTCTAGTAGAGTCATTCTTATCGGTGTGAAGCGTGCCACATCTATATTGAAGAAGTTATGACATTTAGGAACTTCGACATTCTTCTTACATATGTTCGTGCCATTGAGTTCAACTCTATAAAATATTCTTCTAACTCGTGTTTACGCGTGTCATTTCATATCATGCCTCTACAAAGAGCTATTTGACGTCCTGCTAGGAGAAATGCTAATCCTCAAGCTCAAGAAGCTCCCAATGTACCAGAAGTGGAACCCCCAGGGAGATATCACCAATGTTGAGTTCAAGAATGATATTAAGATATTGACTCAGGTTATGGCAAATCAGGTTAGACAAAAAGGAGTGGGTCATCAGGATGTGGCTGATACATCTAAAATCCGAGATTTTTTAGGATGAAACCCTCAAGAGTTCACATGGTCGAAGATCACTAAGGATCTGGAGAACTTCATGGAAGAGCTTCAGAAAGTATTTGAGGTCATGCATGTTGCTGACGCAGAACGGGTGGAGTTAGCCTCATATCAGCTCAAAGGTGTTGCTAGATATGGTATGATCGGTGGAAGAAGAACAAGGTAGAGGGGGAACCACTTTTGAGCTGGGATGTGTTTGAAAATGATTTCTTGGGGTGGTTCTTTCCCCGAGAGCTAAGGGAAGCTAAGATGAGAGAGTTCCTAAATGTGAAATAGGAATTTATGACTGTTCAAGAGTACAACCTCAAGTTTACTGAGCTATCTCGCTATGCTCCGAAGATGGTGGCAGCTATAAGAGCAAAATGAGTTTATTTGTGTCCGGGTTATCCCACCTATCGAGTAAGAAAGGTAAGGCGGTTATGTTGATAGGGGAAATGGACATAGCCAAGCATATGATTCATGTATAGAAGGTTGAGGAAAATAATTTAAAGGACAAAGAAGAGTTCCGCAACAAGAGGGCCAAGACAACAAGTCATGAAACTAGCCAGCAGAAGACCAAAAATGGGAATCGGTCATCGTTTCAGCAGAGATCATATGGATCTGCTCCACCTTCACCTAGCGCACCTACACCAAGGAATAAGAATGACCACGTGAATTGGAATTTCAGAGCTCAACCTACTTAGTCTTAGGGTAGTGTAGCACAAAGGGCTACTTGGACCCCCACATGTGCTAAGTGTGGTAGGAACCACCAAGGAGAATGTCATGATGGCTCCAGTGATTGCTTCAAGTGTGGTTAGACGAGTAATTATATGAGAGAGTGCCATAAGAACAAGTAGGATAATGGGGGAAATAGAGCCCAATCTTCTTCAACGGCTCCACAAGACATAGCTGCTCTGAGATGAGCTACTTCACGGACAGGCAGAGGAGAAAACCATATGTATGCTATGGCTAGTCTCCCGGATTAGGAAAACTTACCAGATGTTGTCACTGGTATGCTTAAAGTCTTTTCTATTGATGTTTATGCCTTACTTGATCTACGTGCGAGTTTGTCTTTTGTGACTCCTTATGTAGCCATGAGGTTTGGCATTTTCCCTGAACAACTTCTTGAACCCTTCAATGTTTCCACACCTGTTGGTCAGTCTATTTTGGCAAAAAGATTATATCGTTATTGTACCATCTCTGTGTGTCACAAAGATACCATGACTGACTTAGTTGAGCTAGACATGGTGGATTTTGATGTCATTCTAGGTATGGACTGACTTTATGCTTGTTATGCCTCAGTCAATTGTAGTACTCCACCAGTCAAGTTTTATTTTCCTAATGATCCAGAGTGTCGTTTCATTTCATACCTTAAGTCCAAAAAGTTCGTTTCTAAGAGGTGCATCTATCATTTAGTCAGAGTGAATGACTCTAGTGTTGAGACACTACCTATTCAGTCAACTTCAATTGTGAGTAAGTTCCTAGAGGTCTTTCCAGATGATCTTTCCGGAGTCCCTCATGAGAGATAAATAGACTTCGGAATAGATATTCTTCTTGATACTCAAACCATTTCTATTCCTCCATATAGAATGGCTCCAGTTGAGTTAAAAGAGTAGTTGAGATATATTCTTGATAAGAATTTCATCTTACCAAGTGTCTCACATGGGGTGCTCTGGTATTATTCGTGAAACAGAAAGATGGTTCCCTTAGATGTGTATCAATTACAGCCAGTTGAACAAGTTCACCAAAAAGAATAAGTATACCCTTTCGGAGAATTGATGACCTTTTTGACCAACTTTAGGGTGCCACTTGTTTCTCTAAGATAGACCTCACATCTTTCTATCATTATTTGAGAGTGAGAGAAAGTGACATCCCAAAAATAGCTTTTAGGACCTGTTACGGTCATTATGAGTTCCTTGTTATGTACTTTGGTTTGACTAACGCTCCTGCAACATTCATGGATCTTATGAACAGATTATTTAAGCTGTATCTGAACATATTTGTTATCGTGTTTATTGATGAAATATTGATTTATTGGAGAAATGAGGAGAACCATGCTAGTCATCTCAGATTAGTCCTCCAAACTCTCAAAGGTCGAAAGTTATATGTTAAGTTTTCTAACTGTGAGTTATGGAGTGAATCTGTGGCGTTCTTAGGCCACATTATGTCTAGTGAAGCAATTTGAGTCGACACTCAGAAGATTAAGTAAGTGTATAAGTGGCCCAAACCCACCTCCCCAACTAATATAATGAGTTTCTTGGGGTTGGCCAGTTACTACAGAAGGTTTATCAAGGGGTTTTCATCTATTTCGTCCCCGTTGACTAAGTTGACTCAGAAAATAACTAAGTGTTAATGATCTGAAACTTGTGAACAAAGCTTTCAGGAATTGAAAACTCAGTTAACTACGGCTCTAGTGTTGACCCTACTAGAGGGTACATAGGGTTTTGTCGTATATTATGATGCAACCAGAGTAGAGTTTGGTTGTGTGTTGATGCAGAAATGTAAGGTTATATAGCTTATGCATCCAAACAGCTTAAGATTCATGAGAGGAACTACCCAACTCATGATCTCGAGTTGACAACAATAGTTTTCTCTCTCAAGATATGGAGCCACTACCTTTATGGCATTCATGTGGATGTGTTCACCGACCACAAGAGTCTCAGTATGTTTTTAGTCAGAAGGAGCCTAATCTAAAGCAAAAGAGGTGGTTAGAGTTGCTTAAGGATTATGAAATGAGTATCCTCTACCACCAAGTAAGGATAACGTTGTTGCTTATGCCTTGAGAAAGTTGTCTATGGGGAATATTACTCATATCGAGGAAAGCAAAAAAGGTTTGTCTAAGGAAGTTCACAGACTTGTATGTTTGGGAGTACGTTTGTTTGTTTCTAATGTAGGTGGATTTATTGTGATGAATAAGGCTGAATCGTCATTAGTATCAGAAGTGAAGGAGAATAAAAACACATACTGTTAGGACAAAAAATGATCAGGTTTCATGTGGAAGCTAGCAAATCAAACCTCGAAAGACCATGAGTAAGAAGACAAATGAGAAATATACCAAAAGACACAAAGATTTAACGTGGTTCGGTCAATCGACCTACATCCACAAAAGAGATGAGCAATCCACTATATAAATATGAGAGTACAAAATATTGAGAAAAATAACCTCAACAAATTCACTTGAAATACATGGAAGGTTCACACAAGTGATAATGTATCACTCTTGTCCCACAAATTCTCCCCCTAACCAAAACTCTCAAAGCCCCTTAGACTATATTGTGATTGTTGATTAAGTAAGAAAGAATAAGCCTCTATTTATAGAGTCCTAAACATTTTCCTACAAGAAAAGGACTAGCCAATCCTAAACATTTTCCTTAAAGGAAAACCTATTTATGGTAATAAATTCTGGGCAATTAATACCTAACAAATCTCCCCTTTGCCTGAATTTCTAACAAAATAAATTATTCCACCTTCTTCACTTAATCTTCAATAACTTGCATCTCCTCTTCATAATCTCCTTTGCAAAATCTATGTGTCTACATAGAGAACCTCTCTGAAAAAATTTCTCCAACAAAATCTTCATTACTATCAAAAATAGTTGCAGCTAGAACTACACCCACCAAGATGAACATCCAATTTTTAACCTGGTTCAATCCGATAATCCACTGAATCTGGATCCATCATTGAACCATATACCCATCTTATACTTCTGTTAACTATGGGGTGTTAAAGATGGGTAATTCTGGTAAGGTTAGGGTATTTGGTGTTGGCCCTATTTGTTTGAAAGCCAATATTGGTAGAATGTTAGTCCTTCAGAATGTCAATCATGCTCCAGAAATTCCCTTGAATTTGATTTTTGTAGGACAACTAGATGATGATGGCTAGCATAATGATTTGTTTAATGGCCAATGAAATCTAACCAAAGGCTCATTGATTGTAGCTCGAGGAAGAAAGCATTCGAATTTATACGTGACACAAGGATTGATTCTTGGTGACTATATAAATTTGGTGGAAAGCGAGACTTTATCAAAATTGTGGCATAAGAGTCTTAGTCATATTAGTGAGAGAGGATCAACTGTTTGGCTAAGAAGAATTTCATGCCTTATCTGAGAGACAAACGGGAAAAAAATTAAAATGTATTCGCATTGATAATGGTGGTGAGTATATTGGTCCCTTTGATAACTACTGCAAATCGCAAGGAATTCATTATCAGAAGACTCCTCAATTAAATGGCTTGGCAGAAAGGATGAATAGAACTTTAGTTGAGAGAGTTAAATGCGTGCTTTCAGAGGCTAAACTTTCAAATTCATTTTGGGCTGAAGCACTTAAAACTATTGCTTATGTTATCAATTTATCTCGTGTTGTTGCTTTGGATGGTTATGTTCCAAACAGAGTTTGGTTTGCTAAAGATGTGTCTTATGAACACTTGAAAGTGTTTGGGTATAAATCTTGTGTGCATGCTCCAAAAGATGAGAGGTCAAAATTAGATGTTAAAACTAAGTAGTGCATCTTCATTGGTTATGGTCAAGATGAGTTTGGATATCGCTTTTATGATCAAAGTGATAAAAAGCTCATTAGAAGTTGTGATGTTGTGTTCTTTGAAGATCAAACTATTGAAAATATTGACAAGGCTGAGAACCCAATTTCTCATAATGATGTGAGCTTAGTTGATGTTGACATAGTCCCTATTATTGATACATACTTTGCACATGAAGGAACCCAAGATAATGATGCAAATAATGATCATGGTGTAGAACTTATATATGCCCCTATCGATGATGTTGTGATTGATCATCAACCAACTCGTGTTGAGATGACTACTTTGGATGCTCCATAAACCTCTTGTAGAAGATCCACTAGGGAGAAACGAAGCTCAACATGTTATTCTTCTAACGAGTATATCCGTTTGATTGAGATGGGAGAACCTTAAGGTTCTGATGAAATCATGCTAGATACTCATAGATATAAGTGGGTAGAAGCCATGGAAGATGAGATGAAGTCACTTCACGAGAATGGCACATATGAGCTAGTGAAGTTTCCGAAAGGTAAGAAAGATTTAACAAATAAATGGATCTTCATATTAAAGCAAGAGCAACATACATTTGCGCCTAGATACAAGGCTAGGTTAGTTGTCAAAGGTTTTGGTCAAAGAAAGGTAATTGACTTTGGTGAAATTTTCTCTCCTGTTGTGAAAATGTCCTCAATTCGTATGGTTTAGATTTAGAGGTTGAGCAGATGTATGTCAAGACTGTCTTTCTTCATGGTGATTTATAAGAGGATATCTACATGGAGCAACCTACAGGCTTCATAGTTAAAAAGAAAAGAAAATCATGTTTGCAAATTCAAAAGGAGCTTGTATGGCTTGAAACAAGTTCCAAGGCAGTAGTACTTGAAAATTAAATTTGTCATTGAAAATCAGGGATACAAGAAAACTTTTTCAGATCATTGTGGATTCTTTCAGAGGTTCTCTTATGATGATTTTATTATCTTACTACTTTATGTGGATGATATGCTGATTATTAGTAAAAATAAATCTAGAATTGCAGTCCTTAAGGAGGAGTAGAGCAAATCATTCGCGATAAAGGACTTGGGGCCAGCAAAGAAGATCTTAGGCATACAAATTCATTGAGATAGACATAAGAAGGAATTGAGAAGGAGTATATTGAGAAAGTACTCAAGAGGTTCAACATGACAAAGACAAAAGTGGTTAATAGGCCTCTTGCTAAACACTTTAAGTTGAGTACGACCTAGATTCCATCTACTAATGAAAAGGAGAATAATATGTCATGTATTCCATACTTTTCTTTGTTTGGTAGTGTGATGTGTGCTATGATTTGCACTAGACCAGATATTACACATATTATTGGTACTATTAGCATATTTCTTTCCAATCCTGGAAAAAGTATTGGGTTGCAGTGAAATGGACACTAAGATATTTGAAGGGTGCTTCAGATATGTAGTTGTGCTTTGGTATTGGCAAGCCTAAACTTGTATGCTACACAGACTCTAATTTCGGAGGAAATCTTGACAATTCAAAATCCACTTTTGATTATTTGATCAATTTTGGAGGGGGATTTGTTTCTTGGCAATCAAGACTACAGAAGTACAAAGCTCTATCTACCATAGAAGCTGAATATATTTCCATCATGAAAGGTGCCAAAGAATTGCTTTGGATGAAGGAGTTTGTCAAAGATCTTGACTTTGAACAATCAAGGTTCGTCTTATTTTGTGATAATTAAAGTGTTATTTATATTACCAAGCACTCTACCTTTCATTATAAGTTCAAGCATATTAGTAGAAAGTATCATTGGATTAGAATGACCCTGGAAGAGAAATTATTTAAGGTTGAGAAGATACACATTGATGATAATCCTTTAGATATACTTACAAAAATGGTGATTTTTGTAAATATGTGGCAGGCATGAAGCCTATCAAGTTCCTCCACTTGAAGTCCATTTGGCCCCTTAGCTGGAGGGGGAGTTTGTTGGGGTATGGCCCATATTCCAGCCAAAGGTCCATGGCCTAATCCTACTTGGAAAAGGATTGGAATTATTCTCTTTATTTGGTTTCCAATTCTATTAGGAAAAGGATTGGAATTGTAGTTCTATTTGCAGTTGGTTTTGCTTTGTAAGTAAAAGAACAACTCTATAATAGAGGATGGGTTTGAGAGAATACTTCATTTGCTCATTAGTATTGTCATTGAAAGACATTAGTACATATGAGAGGTTTTTCAGAGAGCTTTCAGCAAGAAAGAAGAGAGAAGAAAATGGGTTCTTTTGCTGCAGTCTTTTTCTACGACCAACAACCTTCAGATCTTGTTTCCTGATTAGCTAACCATTGGATCAGGCTGAAATTTCGTTTGGGTGTTTCTGACATCTTGCTGATTGATTTGAACGGTGGAGATTGAATTCGGAGGTCAATAGGATCCTATTTTAGGTCCCGAACAACAGCTAGGTATGGGTGGTGTTTCTTTCTATTTATCTTTTGTTAGTGTAGCTATTTTTTGTTCTCTTTTGGCACTTTTTGTGTAGCCATTAGAAGAATATGTTAACCTCTTATTGTTATAGTGAAGCAATTTGGATCTTGTCGATATCGTGGGTGTTACCTTCGATTTGAAGGGTTTTCCACGATAAACTTGGTGTTCTTTATTTTTAGATTTTCGTTTTCATCTTTTTGTCGCAACACATACCCCATCTTACTTAAGCTAAATGAAAATGTTCAGAAGCAGAAGGTGATGGCTTTTGAACAAGGGGGAGATGGTATGTTGAGATACCAAGGTAGATTGTGTGTTCCAAATGTGGATGAACTCCAAGATATGATCATGGTAGAAGCTCATAGTTCCAGATATTCGATCCATACGGGTTCCATAAAGATGTACCATGACTTGAGAGAAGTCTTTTGGTGGAATAGTATGAAGAGGTATATTGCTTTGTTGCTAAGTGTCCAAATTGCCAACAAGTCAAGGTAGAACACCAAAGGCCATGGTAGGTATCAAAACATAGCTCTTCCAAAGTGGAAGTGGAAGACGATTAATATGGGTTTCATAACTGGCTTACCCCAATCGCATAGGCAACATGATTCGATTTGAGTGATTGTAGACCGAATGACTAAATCAACCCATTTCTTGCCAGTAAAGACTACTATTCAGCAGAAGATTATGCGAGTTTATACATCCGTGAGATAGTCCGACTTCATGGAGTCTCATTGTCCATCATTTCAAATAGGTGTGAAAATTCACCACTTAGTTTTGGAAGTCATTTTCAGAAAGGTTTGGGTTCGAAGGTAAACCTTAGTACTGTTTTTCATCCTCAAATAAATGGTCAAGCAGAGCACACTATTCAGACCTTAGAGGATATGTTGAGAGCATGTGTGTTGGATTTCAAAGTGAATTGGGATGACCACTTGCCTCTATTAGAGTTTGCATACAATAACAACTATCACTCCAGTATTAAGATGGCTCCTTATGAGGCTCTTTATGGGCGAAGGTGTAGATCTCCTGTTGGATGGTTTGAGGTTGGTGAAGTTGAGTTGATAGGACTAGACTTAGTTCATCAATCCATGGAGAAGGTTAAAATAATCTAAGAGAGGTTAAAAATAGCAGAGTCGTCATAAATCCTATATAGATGTTAGGAGAAGAGATTTGGAGTTTGAGGATAATTATTGGGTCCATTTGAAGGTTTCACCCATGAAGGTTGTTATAAGGATGGGTAAGAAAGGGAAGCTCATTCCCCGATACATTGGTCCTTACATGATATTCAAGAGAGTTAGTAATGTAGCTTATGAGCTGGAGCGACCGCCAAAGTTAGCAGTAGTCAATCTAGTATTTCACATCTCTATGCTAAAGTAGTGTTTGGGTGATCCTTCACTTATTGTTCCTACCGAGAATATTGGTATCAAGGATAACCTATCTTATTAGGAGATTCCCGTTCACATCCTTGATCATCAGGTTCGCAAGTTGAGAATCAAAGAGGTTGCATCAGTCAAGGTATTGTGGAGAAATCCATTTGTGGAGGAGGCTACTTGGGAAGCTGAGGAAGACATGAAAACTAGGTATCCTTATCTATATAACCCCAATGTAGTCCCAGACCAAGGTACCAACTCTTTGTAAAGTACTTTTTCAGTTGGATATGTTGAGTTTACGTATTTTGTGTGAATTATGCTTGGTGTTGGGTTGTTAGACTTTTCCCTACACCATTCATGCTTGTATGATCTCATTCGAGGACAAATGGTCCCAAAGGGAAGATTATGTAACACCTCGGAAATTGGAAAGGAAAAATGTTTCTAAAATTGTTGTTGAGAAACTAGCTCAATTGGACCGACCTACGGATCGTAGAAGTTCCTACGGTCCATAAGAAGGGAACCGAAGGAACCAAGTTGAGTCAAGGAAATTTGAGTTTCTGAAGTTAAGTTCACGAGTGTGTAGGACGGGTCCTATAGTATTCAACAGGTCGTAGGAAGTGCCAGTAGAGTTGTTTCATACTTGATCAAATTTTGGAGTTGAAAATTGAGGTCTACGATTGGGTCCTACGGACAGTAGGATGAATGACGAGTCGTAGATGAGTTCTATAGAAATGATCCAGACTTAGTGAAATTTTGGAATTTGGAGTTGATTTCTACAAGAGGTTCCTACGAATTGTAGAAGGTCTACGGGCCATAAGAATGACCATAGGGATTATTCAGATTTTAAGTCCCCATAAGTGGTTCTACAGTTGACCTATACGGGCCGTAGGAATTCTTACAGACCATAGGTCAGAACCGTAGACCACTTCATCAGTTTTAATGAAGGGTATTTTAGACTTTTTCCATCCCTTCTAAGCCTAAACCCCGACCCTTTTTCACCTAATTAAAGGTCTAAATAGTGTTAATACATTATTTAATGTTCATTGACACTTAGAAAATTAGAGCGAGGTTCTAGGGGAAGAAAAAGCTAGGGTTTTGAGAACTCTTTAAGTTTCCATCAATTTCGCCAAAAACTCTATTCTTCCTAGGTATGTAAGGTTATCATAGTGATGGATTGAGTTAGTCCTCACAACCTACATCTACTTCCTATCAGTAAAGAATAATCTAAGGTTATGTCCTTAGTTTTAATAATTCTTGAGGCGAGTTTCATTGTTGAGTTCTGAATTCTATTCCTAACTTTTGAGTTTGTATATCTTGCATTAAGAATTTTGATCTGATTGTTCATGTCTATTTTTCAACATGAACCCTATTTTTGAGAATCTTTTAACCAAACTCTTTTGTCTTAAATTGATTTTTTGAGAAAGTGAAGACGAGTTTTGAGTAGAGTTTGAAGATGATTTTGAGTAAAGTATGAGGGAACTAATTGATTCCAAAATGTATCATTCTACATTGAGAAAGATAACTTTGATTTTCATAAAGATTTTCCGAAGATGATTGAGACATTGCCTCTTAAAGAGGATCTTTTGAGTAATTACCTCAAAAGAGAGAAAGAGTATTTCTACTTGAGCATGAGTATATATATTTATTGAGAGTAGTATGGAGCACTGATTTGGGGATGATTTCAAAAAAATCACATTCCTCATAAACCATGTAGGCAACATGGTAAAGGATCGTACTTTTTAGACGACTCCTTATTGCTTTCGAGCAGAGCTTTAGTGGATCCACTTAGTTGAGGTGTCCTATATCCCGACAAAGTATAGAACAATTCAGGCAGTGTGGACGAGATATTGTATCATCACATTGCTCATAGTAATGGTTGTCAGTCAAAGAATCTCCCTAATAGTTTAAATAGTATTTTATTGTATTTTTATACCTTCTTGAGTTAGCATGTTTTATTTGTAAAGCTTTAAACATCTTATCTTTTACCTATGCTTTGAGTTGAGTTGAGGTTAGTAGTTCTTTAGCCATATCAATTCAGATATTTATTCATTCGGCTTTACTACATACTCGTACATTCAATGTATTAATGACATTCGACCTGTATTTTTTTATGATGCAGATACAGGTGTTCAGGATCATCAAATAACGCTTCGTTCAGATCACTTTTCTCTCCAGTTAGCTTTTGGTGAGCCTCATTGCATTCTGGTGGACTCCATTTTTATTTTCAGTTTAGTCATTTTAGGGTGTCATGGGTCTTGTCACGACATTCATGTTGAACTATAGAGGCTTCATAGATAGATAAAGTTGAAGAGTCTCTCAGAACTTTCTTTTCCTTTGAGATGTTTTGTAAACTATTATTATTGCTTTGAGTATTTTTCAAACAGTATGAGTTGAACATTTTACAATTTTAATGACTTACTTCTATTTTAAGCCTTTAAATGCTTGAATCAATCTTTCGCTAAGTAATTAGCTAGGCCAAGGGTTTGCTTGGGGACTAATAATGGTTCTCGGGTGCATCAGTCGTGAGTCCTCATTCTTCAAGTACGAGTGACATGATTGTCTTTTATGCTTTAAGTCTTTAGTTTCAGTTTTGCTAGATTTTGTTGGGGTATGTCCCAGCATCTCTAGTAAGTTAGAGGCTTATATCAGACATAGTTAGATTTAACTTTAGCATTTGAGTTTGAGTTTGACCTTCCAGTTGTTGTTAAACTCTCAGTTATCATATATTCAGATTTAGTATATGGGAATTCTCATCAATTCAGATTTATCTCATGATTAGCTTTCGTACAGTATGTATTGCTTCAATTTACTATTAGTATGCTCATGTTATGCCAGCAGGATTAGCTTGGGGTCACTCATGATCCTAGGTCCCGTGTCCGCATCCAGGAGGTAGCCTCGGGGCGTGACAAACTTGGTATCAGAACACTAGGTTTAAGAGTCCTAGGATGTCTGAAAAGTCACACTAAGTAGAGTCATTTACATGGGTATGAAGTGCACCACATCTAATGAGAGGGAGGCTATGAAGTGTTTTAGGAACACTTCACTTTCTTGATATTCTTATCGTGTGTTGGTATGATCTCATTTCTAATCCATCGTTATGCACTTAATATCATACCTCCTTGTAGAGCTTACGCACGGAATGCCTATACACACAATTCTAATGCAATTCCTCTAGTCCCAGACCATGAGGTTTCGAACACAAAATTTTGAAACGCCAATTCAGCTTTTGGCTCAGAGTATGACCAACCTGAACAATCAGCAAGTTCCAGTTCCTACTAATAGAAATGGTGGATCAGTGGAAGCTAGGGTTCGAAATTTTGTAAGGATGAATCCGCCTGAGTTTTAGGGTCCAAGTTGATGAGGACCCACAGAACTTCATTGATGAGGTTAAGAAAATCTTTGGAGTGATGCAAGTAACTGGTAATGGTAGGGTTGAGTTGGCATCCTACCAACTTAAGGATGTGGCTCACATATGGTACACTCAGTGGAAAGATCCAGGGTATATTCTTACTTTTGTAACTCCCAATATAGCAATAATCTTAGGTGTCAGTCTAGAAACTCTTTCAGAACCCTTCTCAGTCGGTGACCCAGTTATAGCTAGACGGGTATATAGAAATTTCCCTGTCACAGTCTCCTAGAAAGTCACCTCAGCAGATCTTGGAGAGTTAGAAATGGTAGACTTTGATGCCATTATAGGCATGGATTGGTTACATTCTTGTTATGCCTCAGTCGATTGTAGAACTAGGATTGTTCATTTTCAGTTTCCAGATGAACCAATCTTAAAATGGAAGTCCTATGGGTCGATTTATTTCTTACCTTAAGGCCAGAAAGTTGATTTCCAAGGGGTATATCCATCATCTAGTTCAGGTTAAGGATTCAAGCTCTGAAACCCCAACTCTTGAATCAGTCCCAGTAGTTAATGAGTTCCCAAAAGTGTTTCCAAAAGATCTTCCTGGAGTTCCTCCCGAAAGGGAAATCAACTTTGGAATTGATCTCCTTCCAGATACCCAGCCTATTTATATTCCTTCTTACAAAATGGCTCCAGCTGAGCTTAAGGAATTGAAAGAGCAGTTGAAAGACCTTATAGATAAGGGCTTCATCAGACCCAGTATTTCCTCATGGGGTGATCCAGTGTTGTTCGTAAAGAAGAAAGATGGTTCTCTCAGAATGTGCATTAACTATCGACAGTTGAACGAACTCACAATCAAGAATAACTATCTTATCCCGGGATTGATGACTTCCTTGACCAACTTCAGGGTGCTAGTCATTTCTCAAAGATAGACCTCAGATCCGGTTATCATCAACTTAGAGTCAGAGATAGTGACATCCCAAAAACATCCTTCAGAACTCGGTATGGTTACTATGAATTTGTAGTTATATCATTTGGACTAACCAATGCTCCCGCAGCTTTCATGTATTTGATGAACTAAGTGTTCAAGAAGTATTTGGAATTGTTTGTTATCGTATTAATTGATGATATCCTCATTTACTCTAGGAATGAGGAAGAACATGCGAATCATTTGAGGGTTTTCGTACAAACTCTCAAAGATCGCCAATTATTCGCAAAGTTTAGCAAATGTGAGTTTTGGTTGCAGTCAGTTGCTTTCCTTGGGGATATAGTGTCTAGCGAAGGGATCCGAGTGGATTCTCAGAAAATAGAAGCAGTGAAACAATGGCCCATACCTACCTCTCCTACAGATATAAAAAGTTTCTTAGGTCTAGCGGGTTATTACAGAAGGTTCGTGGAAGGATTTTCATCCATAGCCTCTCCGTTGACTAAGTTGACTCAGAAAAAAGGTCAAGTTTCAGTGGTCAGATGATTGTGAGAATAGCTTCGCAGAACTAAAAACTAGGTTGACTACATCTCCTGTTTTGACTCTACCAGAGAGTTCAGACGGTTATGTGATCTATTGCGATGCATCCAGAGTCGGCCTAGGTTGTGTGTTGATGCAGCGAGATAAGGTTATAGCTTATGCTTCTAGACAACTTAAGGTGTATGAGAAGAATTATCCAACTCATGACCTCGAGCTTGCAGCAGTTGTGTTTGCACTTAAGATTTGGAGACATTACTTCTATGGTGTTCACGTAGATGTGTTCACAGACCATAAGAGCCTTCAGTATGTGTTCACCCAGAAAAAGTTGAATCTTCGCCAGAGGAGATGTCTTGAATTTATCAAGGATTATGATATGAGTGTGTATTACCATTCTAGTAAGGGAAATGCAGTAGCAGATGCTCTTAGTAGACTATATATGGGTAGTGTAACACTTGTTGAGGAAGAAAGAAATGAACTAGCAAAGGATGTTCACAGACTTGCTCGCTTAGGAGTTCGTCTTATGAGCATATCAGACAGTGGTGTACCAGTTCAGAATGGGTCAGAATTTTCATTGGAAGCGGAGGTTAAGGAAAAGCAAGACAATGAGTCCATCAGCAGAGAGTTGAGGTTTTCTCCCAAGGGGGAGATGGTGTGCTTAGCTATCAGGTCGATTATGTGTGCCTAAAGTGGGTGAGTTGAGAGAACAGATTCTTGCAGCAGCCCATAACTTCAGATATTCTATTCATCCAGGCGTCACTAAGATGTACCGTGATCTGGGGGAAGTCTTTTTGTGGGATGGTATGAAAAGGGATATAGTGGATTTTGTGGCTAAGTGCCCTAATTGCCAGCAAGTGAAAGTAGAACATCAGAAACCAGGAGGTATGACTCAAGAGATCAACATTCCTACTTGGAAGTGGGAAGTGCTCACCATGGACTTCATTACAGGTTTACCTCGTACTCGCAGACAACATGACTCCATTTGGGTGATAGTTGATAGAGTAACTAAGTTTGCGCATTTTTGTCTATTAAGACTACAGACTCGGCGGAGGACTACGCCAAGCTTTACATTAATGATACAGTCAGGTTGCATAGGGTTCCTTTGTCTATCATCTCACATAGAGGTCATAAGTTTACCTCTCATTTCTGGAAGTCATTTCAGAAAGGTCTTGGTACTCAGGCTAATCTTAGCACAACATTTCATCCATAGACGGATGGTCAGGCAGAGCGTACCATTCAGACCTTAGAGGACATGTTGAGAGCTTGTGTGATCGAATTCAAGGGTAGTTGGGATGATGACCTCCCTCTTATAGAGTTCGCCTACAATAATCGTTACCATTCCAGCATTCAGATGGCCCCTTATGAGGCATTGTTTGGGCGTAGATGTAGATCTCTAGTTGGTTGGTTTGAAGTAGGTGAAGCAGCCTTGATATGGCCAGATTCAGTTCATGATGCTATGGAGAAAGTGCAACTCATTAGAGATAGACTTAAAACAGCCCAGAGTCGCCAGAAGTCCTATGCAGATGTAAGAAGAAAGGACTTAGAGTTCCAAGTTGATGATTGGGCTTTTCTGAAAGTGTCACCTATGAAGGGGGTGATGAGATTTGGCAAGAAATGGAAGCTCAGTCCTAGATATGTAGGCCCTTACAAGATCTTGAAAAGAGTTGGTAAAGGGGCTTATGAGTTAGAGTTGCCAGCAGAACTAGCAGTAGTACACCCAGTTATTTCACATTTCGTTGTTGAAGAAGTGTGTGTGTGATCCAGCATCCATTGTACCTTTAGAAAGTGTGGTTGTGAAGGATAGTCTCGCTTATGAAGAGGTACCATTTGAGATTCTTGATCGTCAGGTTAGAAGGTTGAGAAACAATGAAGTCACTTCAGTTAAGGTTTTGTGGAGGAGTCAGTCCGTAGAGGGAGCTACTTGGGAAGCAGAAGCAACCATGAAGGCCAAGTATCTTCCGATTCCATTCTAGCTTGAGGTAATAGTTCCTCTTCAGTTTTTCAGTCATTCATGCAAAAAATCAGTCTTAGTATCTTGTTCCTTCAGTCAGTCTTGCATTTTCAGCATATTTGCATTTTCAGCATATTTGCATTTTCTTGGAACTCAGTTCAGTCAAAAATCAGTTTCTAGTACTTAGTGGTAGGGACTAGGGATTACAGCGTCTTCCCTCCATGCTCAGCTAGTTTAGACATCATTCGAGGAGAATGTTCCAAAATGGGAGATAATGTAACACATTGGATCTCAAAACACAAAAAATCGTAGTTTTTAAAAGAATTGGTGTCAGTACCAACGGAACCACCCACAAACCGTAGGTGGGGTTCCGTGGTTATGGTCCAAGTCTTAATAGTCTCTGATCCCACCCACGGTTGACCAATACGGTCCGTGATTGGACCGTAGGTCTGACCATTGGTGAAGGTCAGCTGCTAGTTAGGGGGAAATTGTTGATTGGGTCAACTTCAAATGGTCATCACTCTTAGCACAAAAAAAATTAGGGGGCGCATGACCTATGAAGTTATGCTCATTTTAGTGAAGCCCTATCGGGAATGCTTGACCTACGACCCAACCTACGGACCGTAGGTTGACCTACGGCCCATAGGTCCCTCCGTGGGTGGCTTCTGACAGCAATTAAGTCAGAGATATTTTGTTCTTTTCCTTATGCATTGGACCCCTAAACTACGTCGTTTAAACCCTAAACTATGTGGTTTTGGTAAGTTTTAGCCTAGAAACATAACTAGAACTTACCTAAGTCAGATCATTCATCAAAACTTAGAAAAATTAGAGCGTAAGAGGAGAAAGAGGTCAAGAACCCTAGTTCAAGAACGCAACAAGATTCCATCAGTTCCAGCCCCGAAATTGAAAGATTTCTCCGTGGAATTCGTCACCAGGTATGTGTGATTTCACTAGTGGGTTCCTTTCGCCCATTAGGTCCCTAGAATTCAGTCAGATTCTTGATTTCCTTATTATTATTTAGATCTAGGGTTTCTAGAACTTCAGCAAATCAGTATAAATTAGTTACTTTAATGATCCAAATCAGATTGTCATGTTGTTACATCATTTCTTGTATGAATCCCAGAACCCTAGCTATGTAGTTCTTTAGTTCTTGAATTACACATGCTAGGTAAGATATTTCAGTTATTTCAAATATACATGCCTCAGTTTTTGAATGTGTCATTATCAGTATATTAATATTGCATTCTCATTTAGCATGTCAGTTTTTTGAGTTATCCAGTATATTACAGAATTTCAGTCATAACTTGTTAATTACTTAATCAATTGGGAGAAACTAAAAATCGAGTTGGACTAGGGTCAGTCACCCTCATAGTCCCAGAACTACGTGCCCCCGTAGGTTGTAAGTCCCCTCTGTGGGCATCATTTTAGTTATCACTCCAGACATGCCTTTATTACCTTGGCAAGGTGTATTGGGTCCTCTCGATGGAGCGTATACATCAGACTCCACGTTTAGCTCACGTGGTTTTATGTCGATTATTGGTGGCTCCCACAGTTCAATCAGACTCTATTGCATTGACCATATTATCAGTAGAGTTCAGTATTCAGACTCAGCATGTTATAAAATTTGGTCATTGCATTCAAATATTTAATGTTCAGTATTCTCAGTTCAGTATCATGTCTATATCATATCATTGTTCAGTATATGCTTTGGTTTAGTTATGATTATTATTCAGCTTTACTCTATCATGCATGCTCAGTACCTTTCAAGTACTGACACATACTCTGCGCTACATCTTCTCGTGATGTAGGTTCTAGTTCTCAACTTTTAGATCACGTATAGATCGGTTCCCGATCTCCAGTTCAGCAGCATCAGTGGTCCTCATTCTTCGAGGACGAGTGACATAATTGTCTTTTATGCTTTTAGTCTTTAGTTTCAGTTTTGCTAGATTTAGCTAGGGCATGTCCCAACATCTCTAGTCAGTTAGAGGCTTATTTCAGACATAGTTAAATTCAGCTTTAGCATTTGAGTTTGACCTTCCAGTTGTTGTTAAACTCTCAGTTATCATATATTCATATTTAGTATATCGATATTCCCATCATTTAAGATTTATCTCATGATTAGCTTCCGTACAGTATATATTGCTTCAGTTTACTATTAGTATGCTCATGTTATGCCAGCAGGGTTAGCTTGGGGTCACTCGTGATCCTAGATCCCGTGTCTGCGTCCAGGGGGTAGCCTCGGGGGGTGACAGTCACTCCAAATATAAGAGAGAATATGGTGTCAAGCTCTTGGGATCAATACATTCGAGATTTCAATTTCTAGGATTATTTTCTGATGTTACCCCATTTTCCCCTTTAGTTTATTTTTGTTGTTGTTTTCTTATTATGATGTAAATAGTTGCTTCTATTCAATAAATAATAGTTTGTTTTCCCTTTTTTTCTTCTGATTCTAAACTTTTAAATTTGTAAAATACGGCTTTAATTGATTATCGTGCATCACTAATTTGTCATCTTAGGCCTACCTCTAGCTCAACGAGGCTCTTTCATTTAGGGCATTTATTTTTAGCAAAACAATGCGCTTATTATCTTAATTTATGCAAAGTTCTAACTTGATTTCCTTTTGATTTTTATTTTTGTTTACCCATTCCCAATGATTAATCTGTAGACTATGATTTACCACACTCGATCAAAGGGCGTTCCTTCTCCTCCTAGTTCGAATCACAAAGGAAAGAGAAAGATGATTGATAGCAATGTTATCACGAAAATGGTTGAAACTATTAAAGAAGAATATCCCTTGAATGAGTTGATCTCAAGATTGGGGCAAAAAATAAGGGAATTAGAAAAAGAGATGCTTGAGATGCGTGAATGGGCTAAGTTGTTACTCTCTATCAATCCCCCTTTGGGGACACGCATAGGAAACCAACCTATCACAAATCAAGCCACATTTCAAAATAATCCTCTGGCAACTCATCTTACTTCACATCCTCAAAATCAACCAAGTTCCATTCACATGCCTACAAAGAACACTCAATTTCCAAATTACCCATATCCACCCTACATCATATATATGAGTCTAAGCCTACATGTCTTGCTCCACGTCTACAGAATCCCACCATACAACCTCCTCGATATCAAGCATTTTTTTACCAAATCTCTTGGTATCGTGCACCGCTAATACCATATCAATAGCCTTCATATCAAAAATCTACTCCGCCATATCAATAACCTACATAACCTATCTACAATATCAAAGCCATCATTCTACAACATAATTGCAAAAGTCAATCCAATGTTGAGAAAAAACTTATCAAAATTTACACACTTATAGTCGAACCCATATCCCAACTCTATAAAAATTAAGAAATTAATGGTCACATTACGCCTATCGTCGTAATAGTAAATAATACATATGCAGGATGGATTGAACATTCTAAGGTTTATGCTTATCATTCAGGGATGAAATGACATACCATAAAAGAACATCGTGATCTGAAAGAAAGGATTCAAAAGTTGATTTATTCTAAGGTCATAAACTTGAAAAACTTTGTGTTGAAGGAATTCAATAGTGATCATTTTGAAGGTCAATAAGGCGGTTTGCATCAAAGGCTTATGCCATTTGATTTTGCTACATTCAGACTCCATAAAGTTCTAATAAGGAAAAGTACCCATACTTAGGGGTGTGCAAAAATCGAACCGACCGATAAACCGAACAGAAAATAGTGTTATTGAGTTAACGATTATTTAATGGTTTTATAAAAAAAAAGTGATTGGGTTATCAATTTGATATTCGTTTGGTTATTGTTTTAGCATATTTAAAAACCAAAAACCAATAAACTGAACCGGTAAGACTTAAAACCAAATCAACTGATACACGCCCCTACCCATACTAGTAGGTGGACAATAAATTTGGTATGAATCTATCATTTCAGTTATTGTTGAAGAACATTTTATTTAATGTCTTGACTTATTATCTTCTACTTTGTATTTGGAACTACACCAAACTTGATTCCCCTTTGACAGGGGATACTTAAGCGCTCCTACGGAGTTAGATCTTATCCTAATAAATCACATTTTCCTTTGGAGTATGTAACTGACTTGACATATCCGGGGGCTTCATCCAATACTAAATGTCCACGGTCGTTCAATAGTAATATAACCCAACTAGTGAGTTGGGGTTGAATTCCAAAGGAGCGGTTTGTATTTGAGAATTAAGAGAAAAGCATAAATGTGTTCAAGTCAATTATAACTATAGACATTTACGAAGAAAGACATATCAAATTAAAGGGTGACACAAGTGTCAATTATCAAAGGGGTTTGTAATCAATTATCAATTAAAATGACAACTAAAAATGAAAATGCAAATATGGAGATGGAATTCTTGGGATGTGATAGGAATATGGGCTAAAATAAACAACCGGGTAATGCTATTGATAGTAAATCGTTGTAAATTGGTACCTAATCTAAACTTTAGTGGGGGTAAATTTTCTCTCGAACAATTTACCCCGAATCAAATTGGTTTCTCTCGAAAACCGATAAGTGGCAATGAAGCATAGCCTTCGCCTTAGTCCATTCACTCTCTTGAGTTGAATGTGTGGGAGAGAGTTTAGGATTCACTCTCTCGAGCTGAACCCACGACAACCCAATAACCACAGACTATTGAGTCAATAGTTTTGGTTTTAAAACCTCTCTCTCAAGCAAGTCAAAAACGCAAAGATAAAATTGTATTTGCAACTACAACCCCATTAAATTCAAACACAACTAATGAACAAAATCACCTTTAAACAGCAAAATAACTATCTATAAGCAATACCCAGCAGTAAATTCAACCCATATTCACATATTCACACCCCAAGAATTGGGGTTTTAGATAGACATAGTAAAGAGATAGAAATTGATACCGAAAAGTGTTTCCATCAAATGGGTACGATAGATATTGTCTTTACACACGTCAAAGATGAAGAATCTTCAATACCCACTTCCAATTGCTTAGAAATGAAAATCTTCAAATCTTCAAAGCTAAGGAAAATTTTCTCCAAAAACTAAGTTCTAAAACTGAGTAATTCTAAAAATTGGTTTCTGAATTGTAAAATTTGATACTAAACTAAAAATTCAAACAGGTATTTATAGTTGTCAAAAAATGTGCTGCAAAGGATCACTCGGCGCAGTTAGTCGGGATCGCCGATCCACTCAGCGATCCTCCCTTTGGTCTGATTCACCGCCTTTCAGCTTTGGCCTTCAGCAAATTCAAGTTCTGTAACATTGGGCGATGGAGTACTGCATCGTGAAATTGTTCGACGACTCGCCGACTGCTCCTTTATCTCGCCGAATCAATTTTCTCCTTCAGATCTTGGCACACTAGAACAATAGGCGAGACCATAGCCATTCGGCGACTCGCCTAATGGCTTAGGCGATTCTCAGGCTGTCTTTTCTTCTTTATTTTCTGTTGCGTTGTTCCTTTCTCCCCAATAGTGTTCATGCTTTGTCTCTAATTCTAAATACCTGAAACTCAAGGATTTTCATCAGTTATTAAGACAAAATATGCATTTGAGGACACTAAATCTATCAAAATAAAGCCCTAAAAAAGTCCAAATCGTGGACTCATCAACACCCCCAACTTAAACTTTTGCTTGTCCTCAAGTAAAACTCAAGTTCAGCAGTTCAAAAAGGATGTCTCAAATAATGCTACACAAGACTCAATCAAGAATGCACACAAAAAGACTTAACTTACTTGTGCAAGAATTAATTGTGCACTCAAAGTTTCAAGTTGTGACTCACCATTACCAAAGAATCTCAAGCTCACTATACTTGCTTCAAATGCAAGTTCAAGCTCAAAAAAGGTATTCAAATGCCCTCACAAAAAGAATGATTCCGTATTCACTCAATGGTTCAATCATTTAAAGTTTCGGAATCAAGATCAACACTCACACTCACAAAAATAAACACAATGCATGATTTCACCCATAGGTTTGCCCGTATTTTCCAATCGACTTTTTCTTCAGCTCATTCAAGATCAAAAAGGTCTTTTCAAGGCTTGTTATGGGGCTGAGTGCAATGGTATGGTCATTTAGGCTTATAGGCTAAAATTCTCATGAAATGTGATGTGAACAACACCTTCTTTCCTTCTCTTTATCATTTTCATTCAATCTCAAAAGTCACCTCTTATTCATCTTCCATGAGTTTTTGGAAACCCCATTTTCTTTGTATTTCCACAACCTTATTTCACAACTTTTTCTTTCTTTTTCTTTTTCAATCTCTTCTTCTTTTTATCTCTTTTTTTTATATGGAGGGGTTCCATTTTTCTCAAAACATGGGCAAAAGGTAAGCCTCACCCCACCACAAATAAAAGAATTTGTCCTCAAATGCAAACAAAAATATAATATCCATAAGTCAAAATAAAAGTAAGACAAAGATGGGGGTAAAAAGGAAATCATGTCTACGCAGTCGCTCCATTTGTCTGAGCATCAGTGTCTAGTGCATCAATCTGGACTTGGGCATCAGTGTTCGGTGCATCAGTCTGGTCTCGGGCCTCAGTACCCAAGGTCACCTCAGAAGGAACAGCAGTATCAAACCCACTAGGAGCTGCCATGGATTGCTCGGTCAGCTATGTCTGAATCACCGACTGCATAATCATCTCCTCAAGATCCCGCAAGTCTCCATATATGCTCTCATCTCTGATCTCAGTCATCTTCTCATCAGTCTCTGCATCCGACTCATCAACTATTGCATCATCTCTATGCATGTCTCCGGTAGTAACCAGAGGAATCCCTGAAGTCTCAAGAGCGTCCAAATCATCTACAACCTCTAGCAAAGAAGTGAAGTCAGTAGACTTTAGATAGTCTACGTCCTTCCTCAAATTTGTTACCTCGGCTTTCAAAGTCGTCATCTCGGAGGCCTCCCTCTGCCTTCGCTCACAAGTTGTGACTCTAGTAGCTAGATCATCAATAGAAGCTTAGAAGGGGGTCAGTGCAGCCAAAATAACACTCTCAATCATCCCTGGGATGGATCTCTCTAACCAAGTTGCCCTCACGTCAACCGAATGGGCCAGGTGCCCCATCTTCAGGATCATCGCCTGAGTAATCTTAGCTGGCTGGGATGAAGTGGAGGTGCCTGGAACCTGTGAATAAATAGAAGGGACAGAAGTACTTGAAGGCCATGAGGCTAGAGTAGGCGAAGATGCCTCTGCATGTATCAAATTTATATCCACCTCCGGAGATATGTCCACCGGAGCTGCCCTCCTCCTGTCAGCCTCCTCTCTAGTATACTCGATCTCAATGCATCGGATGTCAGTGGAGGAGGATAGGGTAATATCAAGATCTCTAGCAGCATCACAGGGTACTCCAGCACGCCGGCACAACTCTGTGATCAGTACTGGGAAGGGCAAAGAGGTCTGCCTATGCTTGGCTCTCATGGCCATCTCATGCTCTATAATAAGACCCAAGTTGATATGTCGCTTCGATAAGATAGACCCTAGACAAGCTGCATTCGCATGCCGGAGGATGGATTCGTTCTGTGAAGGCATGATGGAGCTGCAAATGAATCGGAACCATACCGAGCAGTTACATTCAAATCCTTCTTCTCGATCTGGACTCTCGCATCCATCCACCTCGGAGTAATATCAGAGAGAAGGGGGGCAAGCCACCCATTCAAGTCATCTAGGGACTGGGTTGTCACCAAGCCCTCATAATCGTGCTCGAACCCTGTGTCCCTCTCAAGAACAGCATTTATGATATCGTTGTTGCACCCTACTTCCACACCTCGACCCATGACCGACTTAACCGGTATAAACTCGCCAGCTTTTTTCTTACTCTTTGGCTCCAAGGCAGCATATGCATCATAGAACTCCCGGACCCATGAAGGAACATAGGGGCCTCGAGGCCTGGTGAAAATCTGAAACTGGTGCCACTGTAATAACTCTGCTACACTGGAGTACCTGCCCTCCAGACCCTCTGTAGAGAGCAGCTTCTCCTCGAGGATGGTTCGCAAACCATCTCATTTCAACTTGTTGAGGAGTCTAGGTGGGGAAACAACTGGTGGCACAGGAGCCACAGGAGGTGCCGGAGTTGGCAATGATTTTGATGGTGTAGAAGTAGGAGGGGCTCTAGTAGATGTGGGGTGAGATCTAGATAGGAGACCAAACTACCGGGACTGTAGAGCTTGGTCATCATTAAGCTCAAATAGAGCAGCCTAGGAGCCAGCAGTAGCCCTGTCAGACCTAGGTCTCTTACCTTTTCCTTTTTCACCTGGTGGAGGTTCTTGCCTTCCTCTCTTTGAAGGATTTGATCCCCCTTCGTTGATTGTGATCCCCCGTGTTCTTTTACCGGGTGGCATGTCTATGTTTGTCCTCACCATATGTCGCACCCCTTTTTTTGCAAAATGGGTTTTTGCGCACGACCTAACAACTCTTTTGGGTTTTGGGTAGATATTGAAGAGTTGTCACCTAACGAATTAAGGACGTTAGGGCACCTATCTAGCCTACCTAATATAACTAAGGTCAACGAACCAGAGAATGGGTAAGGGTTCAAATTACCTCGATGGGAAGGTGTTAAGCATCCCTCTAGGTCCACAAATGTGGTTCCCGACCGTATCTCATGTAATTTATGTGGGGGTTACAAGTAGTAAATAAGGTCACGTCATTTATTGGTTATTTAATTAAACATGTTTGCTATGTGATAACTAACATTAAACAATTAAGATCATTTCATTTATTTATTTAATTAATTAAGCATGCAAAACTTGGTGATAACATAATACTAAGTAATTAACACAAATAAAATTTAAAAGAAATAGCGAGAAGATAGAAAGTAGACAAATATATAAGCAAATATCATTTTTTATTTAATTAAACTACCCCAAATAAATATAATTATAAAATAAGTAAAGGGAGAAAGGAAAGGGGGACTCTAAAAACGACACACTTTACGGATCAACGCTCGACTTTGTTTTATTTTCGGTCGTCTTATACATTCGGACAGACAAAACCAATGTTTGTCATTTTAAGCTCGAGTCGATTGTCATCATCTCCGTAAGGGCCTAAATACCCCTACCCCACCTTCCACATGCATTACGTCCTAAAAAGGTGTCCCCCGCTTAATGTCCAAGAGGCATTGGACTGCTAGTAGCTAAGGAGGTTTTAAAATAAAATAAAATAATGGCTCCTAATTAGTCCCCCTAGACACCAAGTCAAACACGTTGGACGAGCACTTAGCACATAGAGTCTCGTATTGGCCTCTAGAATTTTAATTAACATGCTTGCAAACAACACATAATTAGTGAAGGTCTCATGCTAAGTGTGTGCATACAAGCATAACAATATTATAACAGTATTATAACAGTTTATTGATTCAGAGGTGCAAATATTATTAGAAGGATAGAAAAAGTCATTAACTTATTTTAAAATATGGCAGGAAAGCGATTACAAATGCAGAAATTTATTTTAGAAAACAGTAGTAGATTTATTATTAATGCAAAGAATTATTTTAAATGACAGTCAATTTATTAAATGCAGAAATCCAGTAGCTGATTTTTAAGTGGCAAAATTATGATGCAGAGGTTAGTATTTAAAGCAGAGTTGAATTAGGGTAGCAAGTAGCAGATGCAGTAAATTATTAGTAGTTGAGTTTAAGTGGCAGAACAGTTGATTAAAGGGAGAAATTAAATAATTCATGCAGATTTTAGTTTAAACATGTTGGAGGTTATTTAGTTATTTAACATGCTGAAAATTATTAGAAGCCTATAGACATGCTATCTCAGTGATTAACAAGTCTGTTGGTTAATTACATGCAACAGTAACAGTGTTGGCAGACTTTAAATAACATGCTGGCAATTAATCTTTGAGTGATGGAATAACTATTGTAGAAAAAAATGAGCAAGCAGATAAATATTTAGAGCATTTTGGTCAATTTGCTTATGCAAGTTTATTATACGAGCAGAGAGGAATTAGTTATTACTTTTAAAATAGGTGGCAAAACAATTAGTTACAATGAAGAAAATTAATACTTCGGGCAGATTTCATTTTAAACATGCTGGAAATTATTTAGTTATTTAACATGCTGAAAAATTATTAGAAGCCTATAGACATGATATCTAGGTGGTTAACCATGCTGACACCAGTGACAAATTTATGTTATATTATTTCAGTCATTAGCATGCTGGAAATTATTTAATAATACCTATGAACATGATTTCTAGGTGGTTGAAAAGTCCAAATATTGCATAGCACCTATAGACATGATACTCTAAACAAATCAAATCAAATCTACAAGCTATAGGCTTGATTTCTAAGCTATTTCTAGTATGAGACAGATTATTGAACAAAATATTTATTTTATTTTATTTTTACCACTTTTCATATGTTTAAAAGAGAGAGAGATGATTTACTAAACACAACAAATAGATAAACATGTAACAGTCAAACACTTTAAATTATTAATATTATGCTAAGGGTGTTACAAGGATTTATTGATTTATTTTAATATGTAATTAGTTAATATTAAGAACAAGCGGCCAATGATAACGAGTTTACAATTAAAACAATAACAATATCAACAAGGTCACTTTATTTTAGATCGAGGAACGGACAAACATTTAAATCACATTCCTATAGGCATGCTTTCTAACAAGTAAGTTGGGATAATATAACAAATAGCACATAAGTCCCCTCACCTTAGACGATTCCCCCAAATTATTTCATATATATAGAGTTAGAGTTAGGAGTTTATACAAATTATTACAAAACAACAATATACAAAACTTAAATTAAGTAAATTCGGCTCATCTAGTGTTTCCCTCCCTGGCAACTCTTCTAAATCTTGAACCTTTAGATCAAGATTCTGCTAAGACAAAAGAACAATACCACTAGATACATATAAAAGCAAATATGCTTAATAAAATATTATTCACATACATGTAGACCCACAATCATTTAAACAAACCACACAAAATGCATCACATAGAAGAGAGAGATGAAGAGAACTAACTCGGATGCCTCCCTTTTATTTATTTATACACAATTTTCAAAATAATATATGCAAGATGAAAATAAACTGATGAAATAGAACTAATCGATTATGCAGAATATAGTTATCAGCAATGAAGTGTTTTAGCAAAATATCCAAACCGAAACAGCTACACGGCAACACAGCAAATAGAGCACTCCAAAGTTCTTTTCCTTCTTATTTTTGTAGAGAGTATTTTTTATAGTTAAAGCATGAAATTATTTTATGATGGTTAAAGCATGTCAGGGTGAGTCGTGATTGAAAAGTGTCTAAAGAATGAGGGAAGGGTCTTATTTATATAGTGGAAGAGAGGCATCGTTTAGAAGGAAAGGGTATATTTTAGGAACCAATTAAATATCATTTTTTCCTTATTCAAAGAATACCAAATCAGTAATATTATTCTTTAACTCCATCGAAACTTTACTAAAATATAACAAGTAAATAATAAATTCAGTCTTAATTATGGCAGCTACAATCAATTAGCATTAAAAAATAATAAAACTAATTTTACCTTACCAAGACCCGAAAATCTGAACATAAATATCAACTTAGCATAAATTAATCCCCAACATGCCAAATCAGAATGACCATATTAAAGGAAAAAGCACAACTCAAGCAATAATATTTTTACCATAATTATCAAACAAGTAAGAAATCAAGCAAGAATCAGGGCATATCAATTTAATTATTAATTACATATACAATCCGGGTTAACCGTAATTACAGAATCAATTATCAATCCTAGTATTTATATTAGCAATACTACAGGTAATACTGCATAAACTAGAAGGATTTAGCAAATAATAAGGATTAGATATATCACAATAAGTTAGAAATTAGCAATTTTATCATTTTGACAGAACTAATCCATGGGAACATGCTCAACAATCAACAGTAAATAAGTTCAAATGGAGAAATCCATCAGATCACTATTAAGCAAATGGGCATGAATTTTGAACAGAAAATTCCAACATAAATATGTTTTTCCTAAGAATCAAGAACAAACATGTAATATAATCCTCTAACTCGAAACGGGCAGTAGACAGTGATGGAGATTAAATGATGCTCAAATTCTTAGACGTGCTCCTCTTTAAAAGCAACACAAAGAGTCAGAAATAAGGCTTAAGGGAACTTACCTCGAAATCCCCTGAAAATTCCATCGGAATCTACCACCTGACCGAAATTCCAAGCCGCCGAAGCAATATTTTCTCTCGTTGTTGCTGTCGTGTTGGTTGCTTTCGCCAGCTTTTGTTGGTGTTCTCGCCGGTTGCTCGCCTGAAAAAGAGAAGAGAACAGAGGGGAGAATAGAGGGAGGCGGTCACTGATTTCCGTGGTGGCTTGCCGGCACCTCGCCGGGCGATGCTGCTTCACCGGAGAAGCGGAGAGTAGGGCGACGAGGGAGTCTCTCCATCTCTCGCAGCTGATGCTCGTTTCAACGAGCTACTGGTCGGAGCTATTGTCATCTGTCACTGCTAGACAGAGCAGCTGTTGCTGTTGTTTTCTCGTCGAGATGTTGTTGTTGCTGTCACGGAGCTCGCTAGCCGGAACTGGAGGAGACGAGGAGGGAGGGGGAGTCGCCTCCTCTGGTCTTCGCCGGCTACTGCCGGTTGGAGAAAAAATTTGAGAGAGGGGACGGCAGATTTAGAGAGAGGGAGAGGGAGAGGAAAAGTGAAAATAAAATTAGGGCTTTGGGTCTTAATAGATACAATAGGAAAGAGATGGATTTGATCTTGACCATTGATTTATTTTGGATGAGCGGTTGAGAATGACTCTAGGAGTTGATGAAATATAATGGACGGATAAGATTAACATGAAAATTGGAGTCCTGAAAATTGGAATAAGAAAGGGCCAAAATTGCAATCAATAATGGCTATAATTGAAAAGAGAATTGGAATTGGAGTGGCTAAAATTGAAAGAAATTAGAACGAAATAGGTTGAATTTTAAATGATTTGGAAGAAAAATTAAGGAAGTGCTATCCAATTAATAAAATACTACACTTATTAAAATATTTTCACATAATTAAGCACACCTGAATTCTAAAACAACAATTTTTAATAAAATATGCACACTAAAATATATAATTTTAGACAAAATCGATTAGCATTTTAAACTCAAAATAAGTTTTAAAAATACGTATTTAATCGAAAATCAATTCCAAAATGGTTATAGGTCGGTCAAAATTGGGTGTCAACACCATACCTGCAACACATCAAGAAAAAGTTACAAATTCATAAAAGGACAGTTGCAGAAAGACTCGCTGAATCGCTTTGGCGAGCTGGATTGGGCTCGCCGAAATGATTGGCTCAAAAGTTGCGGCAAGTCGACGATGGGAAAGACCTTTTGGCGACTCGCCGACAACATTCGGCGAGCAAGGCTCAGCTTGCCGAAAGTTACAGTGCAAATAGGGTTCAGAGGTGTAGACAAAAGGCGATCAAGAAATCTTTCGTCGAGTCACCAAGTGCCCTGGCGACCTCAGGCCTCTCACCGAAAGTTACAGAGCCCAACATCAATTAAAGCATGAAATTAAAAGCGAGATGGGGACATTAGGCGAACCGCCGAGTGGTTCGGCGAGCTCGACCCAGCTCGCCAAACGACCCAACATTCCTATTTTTTACCCAACTTCTCGAATTCAACCCTGCAACCCCCAAAAATAAAATCAAAGCATGCACTAGCTAAATTAAGACTAGACCCATAGTACCCATTACCCCGGGATACTCAAACTTCTCCCGATTTTGCCAAATTTGGTCATTTGACGACAGTTTCCCTTAAGAACGGTGTTACCCTCTCTATCATTAGGCAAATTACGTCGTTTGGAACAAATACGAGCTACTCAGACTTCACCCAACTAATTCCAACAACATGCAAGCACAACCCCACAAGATTTAACCAATTTCAACGCATAAGAACACTTGAAATCGACACTATAAGCATTACGAGCAAGATTAATAATTCAAATTAGTCATTTAAACAATCTAATTCTATCATAGAGGCCCAGCACACATCAACAACATAATATTGCTTGCATAAGAGTACAAATTACTATAAATAAATTTGGGTTTCGGAAAACCAACCTTAGTTGCCGATTAATAAAGACTAGAAATCTAAGCTGCAATGTAATCCACTCTGAACACAACTCTGACGACTAAAATATTCTTGACAATGCAAAAATATCGAAAATACTAAATAGGTGCGAGTTTGGGAAGATGAAAACTGAGGGAATATGAAAGCGTTTGAAGTTTAAACCTTTGGCCCTTTAATAAACGGCAAAAGTACTCATTACCCCCCTGAACTTGAAGCTTTTTATACGGTGTACACCTAAACTAAATTTCATTTTAATTACCCCCCGAACTTGTTTATTCCTCCGTCGCGTACACCTTTTTCGTCCACCTGCTCCTGTTATGACTACACGCGCGCGACAGCTGGTAAAAGTGGTGATGTGGACTTCCACCTGGATAAATAATAGCCACCTAGATAAATTAATATTGCAAAAAATATATTTCTTAAATTTAAAATTCATTGTTTAAAAGTTATTTTTGAATAAGGGCTGATTTCGCGGAACTCCTTCTGGATTTGAGTTTTTCTAGACGTGAAGTTGGTCGATTAAATTTCAAATTTGTCTGAAATTCTTACCAAGTAAGTGTTAATCTTTGTTTCCTTTACTTTTCATTTACATTTTGCCCTATTTTTCGTTTAAAATATGCCAAATATTAAAGAAAAATGGATATTTTACGTTTTTTTTACCGTTGTAGCTTTGTGATGTGGCAAAAATCACTTCCTCACGCGCCTAGTAGAGAGTGTTGTCAGTTTCTACGCCAGGTGGACGAAAAAGATGTACGCGACGGAGGAATAAACAAGTTCGGGGGGGGGGGGGGGTTAATTAAAACGAAATTTAGTTTAGGTGTACACCGTATAAAAAGCTTCAAGTTCAGGAGGGTAATGAGTACTTTTGCCTTTAATAAACCGTCCAGTTCTCACCCATTCGGCAACGTTAGTCGTGATCGCCGACCTACTCAGCGACACGCCGAGTGGTCACTTACCTTGCTGAGTTTTACAGGACCCTCGGTTGATGTGGGGGTCCAAACGGCGGACAAGATCGAGATCGCCGACTTGATCAGCGAATCACCGATAATTTCCTGGGCTCGTCGAGTTTTACAGACTCTTTCATAAAATTGTCTCGAGTCTAACGACGGTCTAGGTCGGGGTACCGACCTCTTCGGAGTTTCGCCGACTGGACTTTAGCTTGCCAATCTGCACTTTTCAAACATTTCCCACACTTTGATATGCACAATCAACACACCATTATTTCTAAAATAACAATTTAAAGCAATAAAACCTTGGGTTGCCTCCCAAGAAGGTGGCACGACACAAGTCCTTACTCAAGCTCTATTATTGGGGTTGGCCCTAGTGCAACTAGGTAACCCCAATTGTTCATTTAGGTGGAAATGAGGCAATACATGACCCATGAGAGTTTCAATTAGCTGGATAGATCTAGAGTGAGAACTGATCATCTGATTTAGCACTTCAATATTCTCATTCATCTCTTCCAGCATTTTATCTTGCTCACTGATCTTTTGGAGAGTGATTAACAGCGTATCCTCGACACGTTTACTCTCATTGTTCTCAGATCTTCTCCTCTCATGAGGGAGTATGTATCTTTCTTTTCTTTTGCACTGGATTTCAATCTCTGATATTTTGCTGGCCAAATCGTCCAACTGAGTTACCAATGCAGTTAACATGAAGTCCCTCTCGAATTCTTGGTTTGTCTCAGCCATGTGATCAAGCAGTTGGGCTACTATCATATAGGGATGTTGGAATACCACCCGGGATGAGTTGATCAGCTAACACCTTATTCTCGGGACTAAGACTCATGTAAACACATTTCAGAAGGACTATATCGGGTATTTCATGAATTGTGCATTGAACTAGCAGTGCTTTAAACCTTAGCCATGACTCGTGAATCCTTTCACCTTCCAATTGCTTGAAGGTTAGAATGCAATCCCTAAACATCATCACTTCTAATGGAGGGAAATCCATTGGTTCGCAATTACTGCCCGACAAGCTCACCTCTTCTATTTCAAAGCATAAGCACACAAAACAAAGCTAAAAATTAAGTAAGTATCACTACAACTAACAAGAACAAAATTCAACTTAGCTAAAAATTCTCAATTAGCACCACTCCCCGGCAGTGGCACCATTTTGACTTGACGTATTCGGGCGCTTCATCCAATACTAAGCGTCCACGGTCGTTCAATAGTAATATAACCCAACTAGTGAGTTGGGGTCGAATCCCAAAGGAGCGGTTTGTAATTGAGAATTAAGAGAAAAGCATAAATGTGTTCAAGTCAATTATAGCTATAGACATTTACGAAGAAAGACATCAAATTAAAGGATGACACAAATGTCAATTATCAAAGGGGTTTGTAATCAATTATCAATTAAAATGACAACTAGAAACGAAAATGCAAATATGGAGACGGATTCTTAGGATGTGCTAGGAATATGGGCTAAAATAAACAATCGGGTAAATGCTATTGATAGTAAATCGCTGTAAATTGGTAACTAAGCTAGACTTTAGTGGGGGTAAATTTTCTCTCGAACAATTTACCCCGAATCAAATCGGTTTCTCTTGAACACCGATAAGCGACAATGGAGCACACCCTTCGCCTTAGTCCATTCACTCTTTCGAGCTGAATGTATGGGAGAGGGTTTAGGATTCACTCTCTCGAGTTGAACCCACAATAACCCAATAACCACATACTATCGATTTAGTAGTTTTGGTTTTAAAACATCTCTCTCTCGAGCAAGTCAAAAACACGAAGATAAAATTGTATTTGTAACTACAACCCCATTAAATTCAAACACAACTACTGAATGAAAATCACATTTAAACGACAAAATAACTATCTATAAGCAATACCCAGCAGTAAATTCAACCTATATTCACATATTCACACCCCAAGAATTGGGGTTTTAGATAGACATAATAAAGAGATAGAAATCAATACCGAAAAGTGTTTCCATCAAATGGGTATGATAGATATTGTCTTTACACACGTCAAAGATGAAGAATCTTCAATACCCACTTCCAATTGCTTAGAAATGAAAATCTTCAAATCTTCAAAGCTAAGGAAAATTTTCTCCAAAAACTAAGTTCTAAAACTGAGTAATTCTAAAAATTGGTTTCTGAATTGTAAAACTTGATACTAAACTAACAATTCAAACATGTATTTATAGTTGTCAAAAAGTGTGCTGTGAAGAATCACTCGGCGCAGTTAGTCGGGATCGCTGATCCACTCGACGATCCTCCATTTGGTCTGATTCATTGCCTTTCTGCATTGGCCTTCAGCAAATTCAGGTTCTGTAACATTGGGCGATGGAGTACTGCATCGCAGAATCGTTCGGTGACTCGCCGACTGCTCCTTTATCTCGCCGACTCGATTTTCTCCTTCAGAGTTTGGTACACTGGAACAATAGGCGAGACCATAGCCATTCGGCGACTCGCCTAATGGCTTAGGCGATCCTCAGGATGTCTTTTCTTCTTTCTTTTCAGTTGCCTTGTTCCTTTCTGCCCAATAGTGTCCATGCTTTGTCTCTAATTCCAAATACCTAAAACTCAAGGATTTTCATCAGTTATTGAGACAAAATATGCATTTGAGGACACTAAATCTATCAAAATAAAGCCCTAAAAGAGTCCAAATCGTGGAATCATCAGTAACTTGGGAAGAATTTTTAAGAGGATCTTAAAAATTTCATCAAAAGAGCATTTTCTTACGAGTCACAATACCGAGGCAAATTTTTTGAGTTGGTCTCAAAAATTCTATCAGAAGATTTTTCTCTTGCAAGTCACAAGATTGGAGCAAATTTTAAGAGGACATCAACAATCCTATTTTGTTACGAATCACGATACGAGGGTAGAATTTTTTATAGGGTCTAAACAATTCATGAAAAATGACTTTTGATATGTAAAGAAGCATCAAAAAGTCAAAAGTTCTACACTAGGACATAAATTTTTGAGAAAATCTTTTAAAAAATTGACAAAATTGCATTCAGAGTAGAAGGTCGATTTTCAAGTAGACCTCTAAGGAACATGTTGATCAAAGCAGAGATACAAATCAACCTCCCCTTTTTATAAACTAACTATTTTTCTTTGAATGCAACAAGGACAGGTACATAGGAAGCAATTCCAACATCGCCCAAGCCATTGCCAAAAAATGACATTATATCCTTCCAACAAGACGAAGGTCTGAGCTACTATATAAGCTCAACTGTCATATTGAGCTTGATAATCTTCATTAAATGACTGTGTACTTCCAATAAGACGAACGATCAAGCTACTTTATATCTAGTTCAACGCTCACTAGTAAATGACACTATATCCTTCCAACAAGACAAAGGTAGATGTACTAGCTATGGTAGACAAGCCAAAAATAAAGATGAACTATCTAGCCGACGAGGCCTCAATTGAAGACATACCTACTTACACACATATACATATACATATACATGCCAAGCCTATGGGCTGGAGATTGAAACATATAAAAGAAAACCCAGAATATTGTGTCCACAATAGCCTCTACGAGTGACATAAGCACTGTCAGGACAATGCCCCGACTATATACAAATTGTAAAACAAAAGTAAACATCCTCTGATAGCCCTAAGATAAGATGGAGCTTACCAACTCACAGCTGAACTGAATCCTAGTGAGTGGGTCGATTAGAATCCCTGCTTGAACCTGCTCGTACGAAACAAAAAAAAGTAGCATCCCCAGGCAATGAGACGTCAGTTTGAATAAAAATATATTGGTATGTAAGGCGAAAAGTAGAATCATAAGTAGTTGATGTCAAAGGGTAATAGAAACTGAACTCAAATAATCTCCATGACTGATATTTGACCTCCTAATATTTAAATATGCACGATATGCTCGTATAATTGTATGTCATGAATACATATACATAGATGCAAATGCATGGCATACCCAGCCAAATGCTAGCAATTGTGGTGTTTTCCGATAGCTAACAAGCATCATATTCGCCAACTTCTGGTCATCGGTGTCTCATACGTATAAATATAGGCAATAGGCCTCATACCTTCTGATTATAGCTCTGGAGTAGAATGCATAATGTGTCATGTCATGGATTCATAGTGCACATATGTTATTGTTATCATGTTACCCATCTTGGCCCATTTGTACTCTTGCTCAACGTCGTAATCACTTTCGTATAACATGTAAATGTCTCATGAAACCTCATATGCTTTTCCGAATAAGCTTGAAAACTTAACTCGACTTTTAGAAAGATAACATAACATTGAATATGTTCATAAAAAGTTTATGGTGCTTCACTTAGTTCCTATACCCAGATAATTTATAAAAGAAAGTATTTCAAAAATCAAGTGTTCTAATATAGTTTAAACATTTGAGGGAAAGAGGACTGGTTAAAAATAATAAATGTCTCCCATAATATTTTTAAGTCACACCATCCAAAGAAGAAAAAGAATTTATACATATGGACATATAATCAAGGAAACTGATAAAATGACATGTAGATGTTGAATACCCTATTTATCCAAACGAGTGGAATATCAAAATAATAACATCATGAAAATAATTTAGCTGAGATCTCAATGCCTTCACAGAAGGTCTTTCTAGCAAGAGAATAAAAAAAATATCACATTTGGCGTTTTAGAAATTTCCCTAGAGTCGTGCTAAAATGAAGGACAAAGCTTAGCCTTAACATACCTTTCCAATGAACGCTCGAATGCATGTGGTTTCTTCATGAAAGTTGTTCTTTACATCCTAAGCTTCGCAAACTCTATATATACACAATTGGTACGCACCTATAAACAATTTATAATTGAGCATAAATTGACAAATGTTCAATATGGTCCTAACTTGACGAAACATCTGTAGAACTTCATAAAAACAATCATAACAAAGTCCCGAGATGATTACCTTAACAAACCAAGTTTAAAACTTGAAGAAACACCAATAATTACCAATTTATATCTTCAAAAACTAGCTCCAAACGCAGCTAATAGAAGGGAAAAACGATTGCCACATGTAGAGATCCGGTTTCTAGGCACGGGGCAACCTTTAATGGCAAAAATCGCTACTAACCTTCATCATTCAAGCACTCTATTAGAACCCTCTCTTCAACTTTCATTCTGATTAAGAAGTGAAAAGAAATATTTATATGGGTTAAAACGTCGAGTAGCCTACATACCACATTTTTTTACCCGACCCAATGCTTGAGAAATTGCATTGTGCTTGAGAATTGTATATACTCGAGAAATTGCATTGTGTCCGAAGATTTCATGTGCCCGAGAAATGTATTGTACCCCAGATATTGCATGTGCCCAAGAAATGCATTGTGCCTGAGATATTGCATGTGCCCGAAGATTACATGAGCCTAAGAATTGCATTGTGCCCGAAAATTGCATATACCCAAGAATTGCATGTGTCTGAAAATTGCATGAGCCGGAGAATTGCATTGTGCCCGAAAATTGCATGTGCCAGAGAATTGCATATGCCCAAGAATTGCATGTGCCAGAGAATTGCATGTGCCCCAAAATTGCATGTGCCCGAGAATTGCATGAGCTTGAGAATTGCATGTGTCCGAGAATTGCATGTATCCAAAAATTGCATTTGTATTGTGCTCGAGAATTGCATGTGCCCAAGAATTATATGAGCCCAAAAATTGCGTTGAGCCCGAGAATGTGCTTTTATGCCTGAGAAATGCAACTACACAAAGTTTCTATCGAATCAAGCTACAAGTATCGAAATATGCCCGAATTGCATTGAAACAGGTACATCCCCTTTACTCATTATTTATTTCCGAAGGCGTCATAGTCTAAAGGCACCATCTTTCATGGCCTACAGACACCATCTCATGGCCTAAGAGTTTTAATTCTGCTTATCATGATCCGAAGGTGTTATAGTCTAAAGACATCATTTTTCATGGCCCACGAACAACATTTTTCATGACCTGAGGATTTAATTTTTGTGTATCATAGCCCTATACATCATAACCTACGACATCATCCTCATTGTCTTAAGGCAAATATCATAGTCTATATGGGAATTGCATCATGTTTATAAATTATTTTACCATTTAATTGATAGACATGTCCTAATAATTTTATTTAGTCAGATCACGAGCTACAAGTTTACACATTGCATACAAGATCAATTGCTCTTTCATATACGACTTTCACACTTATATATATCGCAATAAATGCCCTTTCACTTTCCACTACTCATATGATCATTGCTCTGATAACTTAAGTCGTTCCTTACGCTATTCATGCCACCTCGAGCTCTAATCTTATCTATGCAAGTTGCTATCACTCCTATTCGAAGCTCGAACCGTTATTTCAGTTTTAGGAACTCCATTCATTCTTAAATCTAGAACTACACACAACCTGATTCTCGTAATACCAGAGATATGTAGGCGATTTAAAACCAAAGTCTTAGCCATACCATTTTCCACAATTCCATATTATTCCAATTGATTCCACTAACATCTTTTCATTAATCGGACAAAATCGACTACTTAGTCAACGTTGTTTACTCGACAATTGATCCTTCATCCTCAAGCAAACAAGGGGCAACTCTAGATACCCAATTTTGACTGATCTATAGCCCTTTTCGAATTGCTATTTGATTAAATACATATTTTTAAAACCTATTTCTTTTATTATGTGTTTAAAAGTTAATCAATTTTGTCTAAATAATGATATATTTTAATATTCATATTTAAAAAATTATTATTATTATTTTATTTATCGATAGTAAATTGAAAATAAATATTTTATGTATTTATACAAAAAAAACGTCTTTAATATTTAAGTATGTTATTTTATATGAAATTATTTACTATGGTATTAATTAATTAAGTGACAATTCATTTAACCTTCCTATAAATTATTCAAATTCTAGCCTCTTCTATCCAATTTATTTCAATTCTACCCTTATCAATCCAATTCTATTTCAATTCTACCCTTATCAATCCAATTCTATTTTAATTCTAGTCTTTCCTATTCAATTTCATGTCAATTATAACCATTTGATTCAATCTCATCTGTCCATCTTAATTCATCCAACACCAAAAATCAATCTCAGCCGCTCATTTCAATTAAGCCAACGGGCAACGACCGAGATCAAATTCCCATTTATTTTCATTTTTTGATCCCAAAACTCCAAAACTCCAAAACCCCGCCAAAAGCCCCCAAAACCTATCTCATTTCTCCTCTTCCTATTGGAAACTCAGCAGCAGCACACCCCATCTCCCTCTACTTCTCCGCCGCACCAGCTTCTCCTCTCCATTTCCGCCGAAAAATCGCCACCACAGGCGAAGCCAGCAGCCACTGGTCGCCTCCTCTATCTTCTCTCCTTCGCTGCTCCGGCCACCATCGCCGGTCGCTGGCGAGAACCACAACGAAAATCCCTTTGCCTCCCCTCTCCTCTCTCCCTCTCTCTCCAGCCGCCAGCCTGCTCCTCTCTTCTCACTTCTCCGTCGAAGTCGACGGACGGGATAACGGCAGCAACGACTGCTCCGCCCAGCAGCTTTGGCGAAACAGCTAGCTGTGACCAGCAAACTCCGGCAAAGCAGCTACAACAACTCCGGCCAGCAGTGGCGCAGCAACTCCGGTTGGTGAGGATGGCGTCACCCCAACCTAATTCGGAGTCGGTATTAGAACTTCAAAACAGCATCGAAGACAAATCCGGTATGAATTTTCGCCCATCACTTTGATTCTTTGTTTCTTTTAAGCATATTATTAGAGGCGAAATGAATGTTAGTATGATTACAGATTGAGTCAATTGCTTTAATTGTCGATCTTGGCTGTTAAACTTATGCATGTCTTATTTGAAATTGTTTACTGATATAATTCGCTAGCTTGCTATGGTGATGCTTTGTTAAATTCTCGTCCTCTTACTCTCTTTTCCTTAATGTGTTTACTCGTCTTGGTGTTTGAAATAATTGGGGAAGCCTGGGTTTGTAATAAGTTCAGAAGTATGATATAACACTGAAATTCGTAATTCTCATTGCTTATATATAGCAGAGGCTATTGTGATATTTTTTGTTTGGATTATTTTGAATTCTTGATAGTTAGCATGATTATTTTCTTTCCTTTTAAAATCTGATTCAGGCCTAATTGAATGAGAATCAAATTTGATGTTGCTCCTAAAATAATTATTTTCCTTTTTTCACAGATTGAAATCCTCTTCTGTTCAAATTAAAGATACCTTAATACTTGTTCTTCTATGTTGACTGGTTGATCTTCCATACTTGATTAATTGGTTAAATTTTGGTTAATTCTCATAATTCTAGTAACTAATGAATTGATTGTTTCTTTAGATAATAATTCTCTTTGTTGATTAAGCCTTAATTTAGAACTGCTTTTTAAAATTATTTTATTTTATTTAATATGGACCATTGTTATCAAAGTCGAAAAGCGCAAAAAAAAGCTCTAAGGTCCGTAGGGGCTTTAAGCGCAAATAAAGTGTGGGCTTTAATGAAAAAGGCGCAAAGGGAGAAAAGAAAACAAATATATATGTTTAGTCCAAGACTAATAATTATAAACATGAATGACAAATATACGACCAAAGAAATTGAAAAAAAATTATGATGAAGTAATATCAATGATTTAGTGTCACTTCGTCATAAGAGGCTCATTGGCAAGGAAACGTTTGCCTTAGAACCTTAATGATGACATTGAAGCACACATAAAGCAAGGCGAAGCGCTCAACACATTTTGAGCCTCACTCTAGGGCTTAAGCACGCTTAATGCACGCCTTTGATAACACTGCTTTGCTTGTGTAAGTTTTATATAGTTAATGTGTTAAAATATATATCGACAGATTTACTTTTCTAATTATGATAAAAATTATTATATATGATATGAGTTGCATAGATGTTTCCTTTTTAACATAATTATTTCTTTACTTAATTTTAGTTTACTTAAATGTTTGTGGTTGCTTTAATTGATCTTTTGCTTTAATTAAAATTTGAACATATTCTTACATGTTTAATTTTATTAAAAGCTTTATTCGATTTTGGTGATAAATTCTTACTGATCTGACCCTCCTTTTGTTTAAGGAAAACAAATTTTCATAATTGTCTCCCATTATTGTTTCTTTCACGGTTATGCCTTTTCATTTACTATATAAACAGAAGTCCTCATTCACTTTTCCTCGCACTTTAATCCACACTACTTTCATATACTCTCAAAAAGAAAAAGAAAAATCTTATGAACTGCTTTCAAAGTTTGCTGCTCAGTTTATTGTTTCAAGTTGGACGTTGTGTTAAGTTTATTCTTGTTGATTAATTAATCTGTTTAACAGGTTAGCTTCCTTCATTAGTTTAATCCTTGTCTCGCATTAATATTACTTAAGTTTAACATACTTTTTGGTACAAATACTTTACATACTTTAGTATGTCTAAATAAATAAAAGGAAGCATCCAGGGTCAGTTCTCTTCTTCCCTCTCTCTGTGTATGACATTATATTTGTTGTTTTTCTTTATTTGTTTGAATTCTTGTGTATGTGCCTTCTGTCTATATATATATATGAAATAATTAATGTTATGTGTATCTCTGGTATTATATATAGGCGTTGCATTATTCCTTAGCAGGGTTGGACATTATTGTTCAAGTTTGAAGAGTTGCATGAGATGGTTTATGGACGGGATTTTTAGTTTAGCATTTGTACTTCAAATTTGTATTATAATGTTCGTTTACTCCTTTATTTTAGATTGTAATAACTTGTATAAGCGCTGCTCTATATATATGAAATAAATTTGGGGATTGTCTAAAGGGGGAGGGGTTTATGTGCTACATGTTTATTTTATCGCAACATGTTTGTGTTAGCAAGCATGTCTATAGGAGTATGATTGTTTGTTTGTTCTTATTTCCCATTATAGATCTAATTAAATAAAAAATAAAGGGGCCTACCATTGCCATTAATTAACTACTTAAGTTTTGATTTAAATATCTTCGGCATTGTAAGCTATTTCCTTTGCTTAATTGTTTATGTTAATCAATATGCCTAACACCTTAGCATATAATAATAATAATAATAATAATAATAATAATAATAATAATAATAATAATAATAATAATAATAAAGTAATGTATGACTTTTTACATGTTTCCCTGCCATTTTAAAATTAATCAAGGAATTATTTTCAGCATGTTAAAGACCATTTGATCTGCTTTTTAATTGTCTGCTACCCTTGAAACCAACTTGCACCCTTATCTTTTGCTTCTTATAGAACCAAATATATTGTTGTAATATGTTTCTTTGTGCACACACTTTTGCCTAGACCTTTCACAATTATTTGTGTCTTCAAGCATGTCAATAACCTAAATTTAGAGGCCAATATGAGATTTAAGTGCTGAATGCTTGTCCTATTTGTTTTGTTTGACACTTGGGGGCCTCATTAGGAAACTTATATTTGTTTAGTCTAAAACCCACCATCTAGTTAGTCCAATGCCTCTTGGACATTAAGTTGAAACGCAAGGCACCTTTTAGGACATTAGTTTTTACAATTTCTTTAGTTCGCTTTATGTTCTTAATAATAAGTGAATTTAGAATGGGGGTAGGGGTAATTAGGCCCTTATCAGAAATGATGTAAGTTGACTTGAGCAGAAAATGACAAACTTTGATTTGTCTCCCGATTAATAAGTTGAGCGCTGATCCGAGAAGCAATATTTAATTTGGGTTTATGTTGTCCCCTTTTTCTTTTATATTGTTGCCTATATTATTTGGGGTAGTTAATTACTAAAAATGTCTTTTCTCTATATTTGATTGTGTACTTTCTGTGTTCTTGCTTATCTCTTTAGTTATGTTTTATGCTGGTTAATTTGCATTAAATGCTTTTAATTTGTATATGCCTTTTCACTTGGTTTATTTTAATTAAACTTAATGAATAATAATACCTTATTTTCACATGCTTAACTCCTGCATAAATATATGAGATATGGCCAGGACTCACATTGTAAACCTCAAGGGGTGCTTAACACCTTCCTCTCGTGGTAACTTGAACCCTTATCCAAATCTTGGTTTCGTTGACCTTAATTAATTAAAATTAGTTAGGTTAGTTAGGTTCCTTAGCGCACCTTTAATTTGTTAGGTGGCGACTCTTTTAATCAACACCTAAAGAGTTGTCAAGTCGTTGCACAAACCGTTTTACGAAAAATGGGGTGCGACACCTATGTGTGGGGATCCTGTTGGTGTATGCACAATGACTAAAGATGAGGGCCTTGACTCCTCTTTCTACTTTCCAAAGAATCTGCCTCATGCATGTCTAGGCTGGACAATACATTGTGGGGATTGCTCCTCTAAGTTGAGCATCAAAGGCCCTTTATTATGAATGCATGTTTAGTTGAAATAAGTTGGAGGTGGGTGGTAGGAAGATTTGCTAGAAGCTTGTTTGGTTAAGTTAATCCATAATTATTCTCTCTGCATAGAGTGTAATGGTAAGACTTATAGTTCGGTTCATGAACTGTTGGAGGAGTGTTGCCTGTGTTGGTAAGACTAAGTTTGTTTCTTATTTGGGGATCTTGAAACGGAGACTTGTCTAATATTGGTCAGGTCAACTATTATATCCACCCTGAACTGCAGAAACTATAACTGAGGACTAGTTGCATTTAAATGAATTTCAGTTAGTTAAACTGCCACTGTTTTTGCTACTTGCTCACTGGCCTCTACCATTTCAACCTAATTGTTAATGTTTCCTGGTTATGGGTTGTCACTTTATTTTCTCTTCTTTCTAAAAACTATTCCCACTTAACTTATACCAAATTCATTCAAAGAATAACGTACTTCCCAAATCAATAATCCAGTGAAGTAATTATGGCATAAACAACTTTTTCTGTCTCGCCAGCAACACTTACTGATTATTCTTCCTGAATCAATCTCATCTCAATTTGTTCGTACTATAGTTGACAGAATCATCTATTGAACTGTCCATAATCTATTGCATACCTGTTTGGCAAACCCCCAAGATCTTCTTTAGTTGCAAGAAGCGGTTGCTTCTCAACTATTACTCGTGGCCATCTATTTTGGCATTGTTTGTATACATTGTATATATTGATTTTATATTCTAGCAAAGGTCATTTTCCATGTGGACTTAATTTGGTAGCATTATTTGCTAAGTTTTTGTATTTATAATATGGTCCTTGAGGATGTGACAGTGCTTTTCTTGTTATATATGTTTGAGTTCTATAAATTTGTAATGCGCCTTATCTTTATTCTAAAAATCCTCATCATTATATAAAATCCATCTATTTCCATTGACATGGTATTCTTCATATTTTAGAAAATACTTCAATGCTTGACACCATCGACACCATCCCCTTTATTTGTTACAGTTATTCTGTAAACTTTTTACGACTTTCAAGGTTTCAAATTCATTTAACCATTCAAATTCTAAACTCTTGATGTGACGTTTATCAAACTAGTATTTTAGCCACAACTTAAAATGTTCTCCATTACCAGTGATATAATTCATAAAGCTATTCCACATCCTAAACTTTGTGTCCAGTTAAACACCAGCTAATAAAATAAAAGAAGTACAATAAATTTATGTTTGTGATTGTGTACCATATTCACACACTAATTGCTAAAACATAGACACCCACAACCCGGTCTCTTAGTTGATGCCTTCAGAGATTAGGAGTAAATATCCTCATTGCTTCTTTGTGATGTCCATACTAGAATTTGCTCTAAGGGTAAGATTGCTTGTTGTGTTACTTGTATGCACACTATTACTGTATTGGCCTCTTAGAATATAATGCTTAAGGTGGATTATAAAACTTAACAAATTTGCATGCTGCAGTGACTTGTGTCTATTGACAGCTTTTAGAGCCAGTGAAGTAATCTTATGCCAAAATGATCTACTCTCTTGAAATGGCAAATATTTAATGTGCCCTGTATGAGATGGTCATTTCACAAGCATGTGGTGTTTTTTCCATGTATATATCATTCCCCTTTGCATTTATGCCTTTTTTGCTTATGCTAGTGCATGGAATGTTGTTTGATATTAAGGGGTCGTTTGGTTGGGAACAAGTTATCCCAGGATAAGTTATCTTGGGATAAGTTAGTCCATCATATATATGGGATAACTTCTCCATCACTAAGCTATAAATGGAGGGATAAATAATCTTAGGACGGCCTAATACCTTCAACCAAACGCAGGATAAAATAGTCATGCATTTTATCCTTGGGATTATTATACCTTGTACCTCACATCAAATAACTCCTTAAGTGTATTGGCCTAACTTTGAGTGCTGCATTTTCTTAATTTTGCTGCTTCTTTTGATGTTCACTTCCACTCCATGCTTTTCAATAATGACTCTTTCACAGGAAAGTTCAGAAAGCTTCTTCCTTTGCTTCAGGTCCACCCTGTACTAAATTTCCTTAGAGTGCTTTGTCTTTGTTGCGAGAATGATAACAGAAATATTTCAGTTCTTGCTATGGCTTATCCTTCTCTGTATTTTTGCTGATTAATCAGGACACAAAAAGAACAAACGCAAACAAGATTCTGTGTCAAAAAGGAAGGCATCTGCAACTGGTAAGAAGGAAAAGAAACAGGCTGTTTCTGAAACTATTGAGGAGCCCACTGCTGCACGTAAAAGGCCTAAGCGAGCTGCTGCCTGTTCAGATTTTAAAGAGAAATCTGTGCATTTATCAGAAAAGTCTTCAGTCATTGAAACAAAGAAGGACCATTGTGTAGAGGAAGAGGATGTGGCTATTAGGTTAACTGCGGGTCTGCAAGAGTCTCAACGACCCTGTAGAAGATTAACGGATTTTGTATTTCATAACTCAGAAGGAATACCACAACCGTTTGGAATGTCTGAGGTTGATGATCTGTTTATCAGTGGTCTCATTTTACCACTTGAGGACAGTCTTGACAAAGTAAAAGCAAAAGGAATTAGATGTGAAGGCTTTGGGCGTATTGAAGAATGGGCTATCTCTGGCTATGAAGATGGAACTCCTGTCATATGGATCTCAACTGAGACAGCTGATTATGATTGTTTAAAACCCTCAGGTAGTTATAAGAAGTTTTATGACCACTTCTTGGCCAAGGCGACGGCTTGCGTTGAGGTTTATAAGAAGCTTTCAAAGTCATCTGGAGGGAATCCTGATTTAAGCCTTGACGAGTTGCTTGCAGGGGTTGTCCGAGCGATGACTGGCATAAAATGCTTTTCAGGTGGTGTATCCATCAGGGACTTTGTCATCACTCAGGGAGGGTTCATCTATAAGCAACTTATTGGTCTGGATGATACATCAAGGAAGACTGATCAACTTTTTGTTGAGCTACCTGTCCTAGCTTCCCTTAGAGATGAAATCAGCAAGCAGGAGACACTTGCACAACCAGAGCCTATATCATCTGGTAAGGCTCTATGTATTGGCCCAAAAGCAGGAAATGGAGGAGACAAGATAGATGAATCTGGTTTGGTTAATGGTCCAGCGCCAGAAGATGAAGATCTGAAATTGGCTAAATTGTTGCATGAAGAGGAGTATTGGTGCTCCTTGAAGCAGAAGAAAGACCGCAATACATCTTCCTCATCCAGCAAAATATACATCAAGATCAATGAGGATGAGATTGCAAGTGATTATCCTTTACCTGCATATTACAAAACATCTAATGAAGAGACTGATGAGTATATCGTCTTTGACAGTGGGGTTGATACATATCACATTGATGAGTTGCCGCGCAGTATGCTTCATAATTGGGCATTGTACAACTCAGACTCAAGGCTAATATCTTTAGAACTGCTGCCAATGAAAGCATGTGCTGATATTGATGTAACCATTTTTGGGTCTGGAGTGATGACTGCTGATGATGGGTCTGGATACAATTTTGACACTGATGCTAATCATTCCTCTTCAGGTGGTTCTAGATCAGCTGAGATTGATGGTATGCCAATTTACTTGAGTGCTATAAAAGAATGGATGATTGAGTTTGGGTCCTCAATGATCTTTATATCAATTCGGACTGATATGGCCTGGTATTACACTTAATTCCTTTTGAGTGATTGAATTATTTTGCAAGTACCTCCCTTTATTACGCCACTAGCTGGGGCTGCTATTTATTATATTCTGATATACCTTGACTGTTTTTCTTTCTGTGCTTTTGCTTGGCGGATTTACTATAGATGCTTTACTCATGCATATTATTTCTAATTCAGGTATAGGCTTGGGAAGCCGTTGAAACAGTATGCTCCTTGGTACGAACCAGTCATAAAGACTGCAAGATTGGCAGTGAGCATCATTACTTTGTTAAAGGAACAGAATCGTGTGGCTAGACTTTCTTTTGGAGAAGTTATTAAAAGGGTTTCAGAGTTCAAGAAAGACCATCCTGCTTATATATCATCTAATGTAGATGCAGTGGAAAGATATGTGGTTGTACATGGGCAAATTATTCTCCAGCAGTTTTCTGAATTTCCTGATGTAAGCATTAGGAATTGTGCATTTGCGATTGGTCTCTCAAGGAAAATGGAAGAGAGGCACCATACAAAATGGGTGATTAAGAAGAAGAAGATGATGCAGAGACTTGAACAGAACTTAAATCCTAGAGCATCTATGGTGCCATCTGTAAAAAGGAAAGCTATGCAGGCTACTACAACAAGGCTAATCAACAGAATCTGGGGGGAATACTATTCCAATTACTCACCCGAGGTGTCAAAGGAGGTGGCTGATTGTGAGGTGAAGGATGATGAAGAAGCAGATGAGCAAGAGGAAAATGAAGAGGATGATGTTCCGGAGGAGAACTTGAATGTTCCAGAGAAAGCTCATACACCTTCTTCTACAAGAAGGCATATTAAGTCACGTTCTGACAGCAAAGAAATAAACTGGGATGGGAAATCCATAGGTAAAACAGCTTCTGGTGAACAGCTGTTTAAAAAGGCTAGAGTTCATGGACATGAGATAGCTGTTGGGGATTCAGTTCTAGTGGAACTTGATGAACCAGATGAGCTTCCTTCTATTTACTTTGTTGAATACTTGTTTGAAAAATTGGATGGTAGCAAAATGCTTCATGGAAGAATGATGCAACGAGGATCTGACACTGTACTTGGAAATGCAGCTAATGAGAGAGAGGTATTTTTGATCAATGAATGCATGAATCTGCAACTAGGAGATGTCAAAGAAAGTACAGCTGTCAATATCAGAATGATGCCTTGGGGACACCAGCATAGAAACACAAATGCTGATAAACTTGATAGAGCAAAAGCAGAAGACAGAAAGAGGAAGGGATTACCGACTGAATTTTACTGCAAAAGCTTTTATCGCCCTGAAAAAGGTGCTTTCTTCAGACTCCCGTTTGATAAGATGGGTCTTGGTAATGGTTTATGCTACTCCTGTGAGTTGCAGCGAACTGATCAGGAAAAGGAATCCTTTAAGTTTGATATGTCCAACTCCAGTTTTGTATATCTGGGGACTGAGTATTCAGTTGATGACTTTGTTTATGTAAGCCCGGATCACTTTACTGCAGAAAGAGGGGGAAATGGAACTTTCAAAGCCGGAAGAAATGTGGGGTTGATGGCCTATGTAGTATGTCAATTACTAGAAATTGTTGGTCCCAAGGGATCTAAACAAGCTAAAGTGGATTTTACAAACGTCAAAGTCAGGAGATTCTTCAGACCAGAGGATATATCTTCAGATAAGGCATACTCTTCTGATATCCGGGAGGTATATGCTACATAATACTATAACTTGTCTCCACACTAATAGCTGGTTAGAGTTGTAAATATATACTAATTCTTTTACTATGTCGTGTTAGGAATTTTTTTTAATCAGCTAGGTAACTATTAGGGGATTTTACTTTTTTTCCTATGCAAACCTTCTTGCATTTATAATATTCTGATAGCTGCTGCTCTTCCAGATCTATTACAGTGATGATATACATACAGTTCCTGTGGAAATAATCAAAGGTAAATGTGAAGTGAGGAAGAAGTATGATATTTCGTCTGAAGATGTCCCTGCCATCTTCGACCATATTTTCTTTTGTGAATATTTGTATGATCCATTGAATGGATCCCTTAAAAAGGTACCCATTTCATATTTTGTACTCTTGCATTCTTATTTTAACAGCAATTGGTCAGAGTCCTTTTAGTACAATACATTCTACCTTTTATTTATGTACCCTATTTGTTTTTGAATTTTATTCTTCTTGTGAAGTATAAGTTGATTGTACTTTTGAGCAGTTACCAGCTCAGATAAACCTGAGATTCTCAAAAATTAAGCTAGATGATGCAACAACTAGGAAGAGGAAGGGGAAGGGAAAAGAAGGAGAGGATGAAGTTGAGGAACTAAATGAAACTTCTCCACAGAATCGTTTGGCCACATTAGATATCTTTGCTGGTTGTGGTGGCTTGTCTGAGGGGCTGCAGCATTCAGGTAACTTCCTTCTCTCTGCTTATTTGTAGTTGTAATGGATGCAGTTTGAACTTTTGTCTGAAAGTTTTATTCTTTCAGGTGTCACAGATACAAATTGGGCAATTGAATACGAAGCGCCTGCTGGAGATGCATTTAGACTTAATCATCCAAAGACCAAGGTGTTCATACATAATTGCAATGTGATTTTGAGGTAGGTCCTTGGGTATACAATCTTTACTCTTTCCTTTATGAACATATCTAAGTACATAGCAGTAATGCCCAGATATTGGTTTCAATTCAGGGCTGTTATGCAGAAGTGTGGAGATTCTGATGACTGCATCTCAACTCCAGAGGCTTCTGAATTAGCTGCAGCAATGGATGAGAACGAACTGAATAGTTTGCCACTGCCTGGACAAGTTGATTTCATTAATGGAGGCCCTCCTTGTCAGGTTTGTTAAGCTCTTTCACATCTACCCTGATGTTTAGTAAACTTTGTAGCTTAAATGGTGTGTTCTTTTGCAGGGGTTTTCTGGAATGAATAGATTTAATCAGACCACCTGGAGTAAAGTACAGTGTGAGATGATTCTGGCATTTTTATCCTTTGCTGATTATTATCGGCCCAAGTTCTTTCTCTTGGAGAATGTTAGGAATTTTGTGTCGTTCAACCAAAAACAAACATTTCGCTTAACTGTTGCTTCCCTTCTTGAGATGGGTTATCAGGTACACACACACACACATTCTATATGTATGTATATTTCTAATTATTAAAACTGACAATCAATTTTCTTGTGATCAGGTTAGGTTTGGTATCCTTGAAGCCGGAGCGTATGGAGTTCCTCAGTCTAGGAAGAGAGCATTTATCTGGGCTGCCTCCCCAGAGGAGGTTCTTCCAGAGTGGCCAGAACCAATGCATGTTTTTGCTGTCCCAGAATTAAAAATCGCATTATCTGAAACTTCATACTATGCAGCTGTGAGGAGTACTGCTAGTGGAGCTCCATTCCGTTCACTTACTGTCAGAGACACAATTGGAGATCTTCCTGTTGTTGGCAATGGGGCATGCAAAACTTGCATAGAGGTACTAATCTTGAATTTCCTTGAACCCCTTCCCCTTTTCCAGGAATTGACTAGAGAACTGGAAAGACAGCGTATTGAGTAGGGACTTTTACTTTCTGAATTTGGAAGAAGAAAGAGGGCAATGCTACTTTTGTTTCTATAGATTATGCAATCATATCACTCCTTGGTTTGTACTTAGTTGTTTATGCTATTCATTCTTAATGCAGTATCAAGGTGATCCAGTATCCTGGTTCCAAAAGAAAATCCGGGGCAGGTCAATAACATTATCTGATCACATTTCAAAAGAGATGAATGAGCTTAACCTAATAAGGTGCCAAAGAATCCCCAAGCGGCCAGGAGCTGATTGGCGTGACCTTGAGGATGAAAAGGTGTTGTGGCAATCATCCAGTGCTTTTGATGAAATAATATCTGCTTAGTAGGTCTATAAGATGTTTTGTGTTGTGTGTTGCAGGTTAAACTATCTAATGGTCAACTAGTTGATTTGATTCCATGGTGCCTGCCTAACACTGCTAAGAGGCACAACCAGTGGAAGGGGCTCTTTGGAAGGTTGGATTGGGATGGGAACTTCCCCACTTCCATTACTGATCCCCAGCCGATGGGTAAGGTGGGGATGTGCTTTCATCCAGAGCAAGACAGGATTGTTACAGTTCGTGAATGTGCACGTTCTCAAGTAAGTCTTACAAAATGAAGACACATTTAAGAATCTGTAAAGATGTTTGAAGTTTAGTCTGAGGGTGTAGTATTTTCATGAATTTGGAATTGCTTGCTTAGGAAATAAGAGTAATAATTTTCAAATATAAAGAGGAAACAAGTCAATGTTGGTGCAGAAATTGTATTGTAGGATTTTATTTATAATAACAAGTATCATGTATTGCAGGGTTTCCCAGACAGCTACCAATTTGCTGGTAACATCTTGCACAAGCACAGGCAAATAGGAAATGCTGTTCCACCTCCTTTGGCATATGCACTTGGAAGGAAACTCAGGGAAGCTGTTGAGAGCAAAAAGAGGCTCACTTAAAAGTTCTTTTTTAAGCTATGAATTTTACATACATGTCAATTACCATTCACATTGACAACGTTACATTGCCAAATTATATCAGTTACTCATTTATCAAATTTGCAGTTTCGCCTATTACCTTCTATTTAGAGGTTGGATTGTTCAAACCAAATTGAAATAGTATGTGTGATAAAAAATTAGTACCTCATCCTCATGTACACCCATATGTAGCAGTGTTTATGGTGTCGTTTGTGATTTAAAAGTGGAAACACCTTGAATGAAAAGTTAAATTATGAAAATACTCTGTCCCTAATTATTTGTCTATTTTGACAAATCAAGAAAGGATAATTTTTTTTACCTATTATACTCTCAATTAATTACTTTGAAAAAGGTAGAATTTTTTGAAAAACTTGAGTTTTTAATTCATCCATAGTAGGGTTTTGGATGGGAATGATTCCAATCATACCCAGAATGCTTATGCTACTAGTCCTGAGCCCCTTGATGTAGTTGTAGCAAGCGCATGTTCACAAATAAAATCCTGTTTAACCAAAATAAAATAAAATAAAATAATAGGGGTAAAATGGTAAAGTCACTATATCAATTATTGTTTTCTTAATAGGTGTGTCAATTCAAAAGTGAACAAGTAATTAGGGACAGAGGGAGTACCTTCTAAATATTGAATGACAAATTTATCCTTCATTAAATCATTAACATTGATCGGGGTGAGAAAGTGATTGAACCCTCGAACTCATTTATTAAATAAGAGTTTTTTGCACAATTTGATTATTGATTTTAAAAAATTAAATTGCAAACTTGTCTAGATAAGTTAGAAGAGATTGAGACCGAGATATGTAGAAATATCCAGATGTTATGAGATTTAAACTAAACTACCCCATAAAAATATTCATAATATGGGAACCGAAAAGATTATAAGGTGTCGTTTGGTTGATAACAAATTATCCCAGGATTAGCTATTATTAAGTGTAGAAATGCACTAAAGAAAAATGAAAAAAAAGAAGGCTAAGCGTCCAAAACATGCCTACCCACCCTTAGATTAATATCCAAGATACATTGAACTAACTATTTTAGGTTGGGTATAGAATTAACAAGTCTTAAGGCTGTTAATTAGACACAAAATTAGCGTCAAACACAGACATATAAATACTTTGAGACCAGTAGCACCTAATAATTTCACTTAAGCCTTCAAATTAATCAAAATAAAGGACCCACTAAAATGGTATGAACACCTTTAATAATCAGATCATATAAGTATTGTATCTTATAATTAAACATTTACAGACCAAATATATTGTTTAGATAACATGAAGATATACGAAGAGCAAAGAGCGTACATAGTCCCTACCCCTAACAGCCCCTCATTCTTCCATTACACAACATTCATAAATGATTATTACATGTTATTCAAAATAATAAATAGGGTCTTGGATGATATTTAACTGACCTTCTTAATCATTCTAATGCGTCTTTTAGAGAAAGAGACTTGTAAGTTGCTCTCATTTTTCATCTTCACCATGTCAATATATTTTTATCACAAGGCCTTTTTGCAGTGCTAACATATTATTTGACAAAGTAAGAAATTGTGATATTGAATCCAAACACCAATTTTTTATTTATACGGGTGAAATCATCACATTATTTGTGGAAATAAACTTAAATGACAAAATAGTTAATTTTGTTTTATATTTATTCCTTTTTTAGAAAGATTTGTATCAAATTTATAACATTAATTGAGTTTCTTTATTTGTAGCTTTAATACAAATTAGTAAAAATCATAATTAGTCATTGTATATTTTTCTAATTAGAATTCTTAAGGTTTTATCTCACCATTCCTTTATGGAAAAGATTTTAGTGAAATTCATATGTAAAGTTTGTAAATTAAGAGATACAAATATTCTATGGATAGTGTTTATATTCTAAATATTCTCTAGTTCAAATTTCATTATGTTCACAATCCAAAATTCATAAGGGTCATGAACATACTCTCCGGGTAGATAAGTCAAACCACCACCCAACTAATTTCAAAGTAAAGGCATATAAAGGAGGGTAAGCATAAGCAATATTTAATAGAAACAAAGTGTGGATAGAATATATAGTATGAGTATCAAAACACGGGGTACTAAGTAGGCATCAAAGGTCGAACGAGCTCAGATAGAAAATGTATATATGAAAGAGTCATGGTAGACTTCATACCAAAGATAGATTGATGAAATAGGGAGTACTTGATGAGCAACAATGTGCATTATGTGAAAGAGCCTATGAGACCACAGACCATTTGTTCTTCTATTGTGACTATGCCAAGAACATATGGTCCAAAATTCTGCAATGGCAAGGGATACATAGACAAGCACTACCATGGCAAGAGGAGTTGAGTTGGGCATGTACATATGCTAACGGGAAAGGGAGTAGAGACACAATATACAGAATGAGCTTGACAGCAACTGTGTATCAGGTATGGATTGAAAGAAATCAGAGAATATTCCAAAACAAAAGAAGTCCCCCTCAAGTGATTACAAGGAAAATAATACAAGAGGTTTTCTTCAGAGGATCCATGATTCCTCGACTGGACAAAAGAATCGTCGAGCTTAATTTCTATCCCTAGTTTCTAGTCATAGTAATTCTCTGTTTTGTAGAGAAATGATGTAATAGTGGTTAGATTGCTAGTTGTATGGTTGCTATGCCACTACAACCATTGAACTCTGGACAACTTCATTTTGGTAATGAAAAATATTTTTAATTGCCAAAAAAAAATAAAAAATAAAAAATAAAAATAAATAAATAATAATAATAATGATAATAATAATAATAATAATAATGATAATAATAATAATAATGATAATAATAATAATAATAATGATAATAATGATAATAATAATAATAATAATAATGATAATAATAATAATAATAATAATGATAATGATAATAATAATAATAATAATAATAATAATAATGATAATAATAATAATAATAATAATAATAATAATAATAATAAAGGTACCAAGATTGGATTACCTGATACATCTAAAGGTACCAAGATTGAGAATCCTAAATCAGAACCTCATAGGTCTCATCGGAAACGAAGACGATCTAGACGAAGGTCTAGAGAAGAAATTGATGAAAGGAAAGCTCATCGAAAATCTAATAGATTTACTAAAAATAGATCTAGAAGATATCTTGCAAAAATTAAGTGTTATAAATGTGGAAAATTTGGTCATATTGCTCTGAATTGTAAGCTTGAAAAGCTTAAGACCCTAGAACTCGATGAAGATAATCGGGTTCTGAATCAGATTATGATGATTCTGATGCGAGTTATGTCACTGAAGAAGATCAACCCGAATCTTCGACTAAACCGCAACAAGATACAGCTAATGAGTGTAAATGTCATGGTGATATTTGTTATTGTGAAAACGATGAATTTTACAAATTACAATCTCAATTTGAAGATATGAATTTATACACTATTACTTCTGATAATGTGATTGAACTTTTAAAAAAGGTTATCGATAATAATTTGCGTGAGAAAATTATTCAGCTCGCTGCTTGTAAAACTAGTTCTTCTAATTCATCTAATATTGGTGAAAAATTGAAAAATGAATTGGAATATTCAGCCCCTTATTCTTTGTCTGAAGTTCATAATAGACTTTCTTCTAAACAAACTGTTATGGTACGTGATACTTCGTTTGATGATTTAAAAGGAGAAATTGAATATTTGAAGATCTTAATAATACTTAATAATGAATGGACATCAAATTGATTTTAGTCCAGGTTCACTGGCAAGAAAATATATTCAAAATGAATTTGCAAGTGATAAATGGAATCGATTTAAAACTTGGTTTTTTGACACTTATAGTGAAAATGATTTAAATAATATTTCTCACGAGTTTTATGAAACTTGTGCTTTACATAATCATATTATGTTTTTTGTACCTTGGTTTATAACCACTTATTTGCCTTTATTCATTAATGTTCTTGAGAGATCCTATAAGGATGAATCAGATAATATAATTAAAGCTATTTATCCTCCGCAAGCACCGTTCATATTACCTAATAATACCGGCATTACTTTTATTGCGTTTCAAAAATTTATTGATAATGATGTAGGAGCAGTCAGTATCAATGAAATTAATAGTATTATCTCTCAGAATAATTATTTGGGTCTTTATGTTAAAGTTATTGGCGAACATATTTGTTCTCTTGATAAAAAAATAGATAATTTAATAAATTTGATTGTTCGAATTGATAATGAACTAAAATCTAAAAAACCCATTTCTGAGCAGGCTTCTACGTCTAAACAACCTGATGTTCCAATTCAAAGACCTCCTGAGATTCAGGATTTTATTCTTAGACCTCCTGAGATTCAGGATTTTATTCTTAGACCTCTTCATGATTTCGAAAAACTTCTTGATAATTTTTTTTCAGAATTTGGTGCAAGTGCGAAACCTATAAGTCTTGCTGAAGATTTTGCAGAAGAAATGGAAGCCACTTTCGATTTCAAGACGCAAGTGGAGATTGAAGTTAATAAACTTCGCGGATATCCAAAGAAGAATAGTGGTAATGCTACTTATGCTAGAAAACCTAGTATGCAAAGCTATTATTACCCCAGGCTACTCCTCAAGATGTCTTGATAGAGGAAAGAGATTGGAATCAGACCAACACTTCTTATAGTGGAAGTGAGATTTATGATGGAATCTTGATGGATTAACAGATAGGCAATTGACGATTCTTGTTCATAGGATGCTTATGTACGCTACTATCTGTAAGAGTGTTAATAACACTGATAGGACCATTTGCAAGATGATCATTGCAGGATTTACCGGCCAATTGAGAGGCTGGTGGGATAATTATATGACTATGGATGCAAAAGCAGCAATGATAAATGCTAAAGCTGCAACCGAAGGAGTTGATAACTTAGGTTTTGCCTTAGTTAAAAATAGGGAAGACACTGTTTATACCCTAGTCTTAACTATTTTAGAACATTTTAGTGGTAGATTTACCAATCAGTATGAAACTATTAGATCCTTGCTTAATGGTCTTAGATGTAGACATTTAGGAGAATTTAGATGGTACAAAGACACTTATTTAAGTAGAGTCATGGAGCTCCCAGAAAATGGTCTGGAATTTTGGAAAGCCAAATTTATAGATGGTTTGCCTCCTTTATTTGCGGAAAGAATTAAAAAGACTCTGAGAGATCCGCAAGAGATTATTCCCAAACAAAACACCAAAATTTATTCCCAATAAACATCAATATAATTATTTGCTTCTTCGATTTGTTGGAATAAGTCTATTATCATTCCATATATAATCTTCCAGCAAATAAGTTCTTTCAAATCTCTATTGAGAGGGAGAACTTTTAATATAGTAATTAATCTTTTTTCAGTAAAGAATAAGGAGATGGGGATATCATCATGTTCGGAATGTTTGGATTCACTAGAATCGTTACTCATTTTGTATGTATTCTCTGGATAGGAAGTCTGGAAGGGAGTTATCATTTCCTTTCTTATATAGAATTTCGAAATCGAAAGGGGCTAACTGCGCTTGCCACCTTGCAAACATTAATTTAGAAGCATCATGTTTAAAATCTTTATCAAACATATATTTAACTGATTGAGCATCAGTTTTTATTATAAATTTCTGATTATATAAATCGTCTTGAAATTTTAAAACACATTTTACGATAGTTAACATTTCATAAGCTACCATTGCATATTTTTTCTGAGCAGCGCTCCACTTACCTGAATGAAAACGAATCAGATATTCATTCTTATCATGCGGATTAATTTATTTTACTATTCCACCATAACCAATATTGGACGCATCAGTCTCAACAATCTTTGACCAAGCTGGATTAGCAAGAGTTAAACAAGGCAATGATTTAACCCTTTCTTTAATAGTTTTAACTAAATTAGTGAGACTATCCGTCCAAGGTTTCTTATGATCCTTTTTTAGCCTGTCATATAAGGGGCTAAATCGCGAGATAAATTTTTATAAAATGGGGAAATATAATTTAAGCTTCCAAAAAACCGTTGAAGCTGCGTCCTATCTGTAATAATATCAGAAAATTTTGATGCAAATTCAATAGATCATTGCATAGGGGTTATCTTCCCTTGACAAATCAGATGACCTAAGAATCTGACTTCTGTTTGGAAAAGACTCATTTTTGGTTTAGAAATTACCAAACCATTTTGTATAACTATTTTCTTGAAAATAGCTAATTGCTTAATATGCATTTCGAGGGTTTTGAATAAACCAAAATATCATCAATATATACGATGATAAAATCCAAATACGGATTAAAAATATCATTCATAATTTTTTGAAATTCAGAGGGAGCATTTTTTAAACCAAATGGCATTACATTCCATTCGTATTGTCCAAACGGAACATTGAATGCTGTTCTATAAAAATGATCTTTAAAGATTTGAATTAGCCAATATCCAGATTTTAAATCAAATTTTGAAAAGATATTAGCGTTGTATAATCTGGTTAATAAATCATTTTTATTTGGAATAGGATACCTAATCCATTTGAGAGCTTCTTTTATCGGGCTAAGACCACGGCTGGCTAAACGAAGTCACTAAGACAAAGCCACTAACATCTTGTATTGAATCTGAATGTACCACCATCTCGGAACCAAGCCAAAAACTTATATAAAAATCCATTCATATTTTGATAAAGTTTAGATCTTTCATGGTATATATAAATCTGAAGTTAGTTTTCCGACATAGATAAAATTATTTAGCCGGACATAGTCACGGCGTTAGATCGGAGAATAGAAATTAATAGAGCAAATAAATAAAAGACGGTACCTTGTTGTGAACAACAACCTTTATTAAACTTCCGGCCAAAGTCCGGCAAACTTACAAGACTAGAGATTTTTACAAGAGAGAGAGAGAAAATTCAAGAAGAGGGGGTTTCTAAAACCTGCCCTTAATTAAAGAAAAACAAACTTATTTATAGGCAAAGAAAGCATCTTTGTACAGGATCCTGGCCCCTATATGGGTCCTGGTAACAATGTATCTACTGTTGAGCTACAATGTTGCTACAGTAGCGCGAACCTTTGTCCCGTAGTGCTTATCTCATGTTGATAGTGCTTATCTGCTAAATCTTGTCCTTTAGTTTTGCCAAATAATCTTCGGCTTTCTTCAATGCATCTTTAGGCTCATCTTCTTCATATGGTTGAGCTTCATGCATATCATCACTTGTTTCACTACGCATTGACGAATCTGATTTTGCATAATGGGTTATATTACTTAGCAGATTTTTCTTTACTTCTTCTAAATATTTATTAATCATTTCGGTTTGATCTTCCTCATCCTGATTAGAAATTTTTCTTGCCATATGAGGCACATAAGTATCAACCATGATTCCTTTATGAGGAATTGTTTTATATTCCTGGATAGTTTTGGAAATTAAGTCTAGTAATTCTTGTCCATAAATTATCTTTGATTGAGGGTTTTTCTTCATCAACTTGTCCCAAAAGTTATTAAAATAAGTCCGGTATAAACAAGGAATTTGTTCCTCAGTAAAATCTACTTTTGGAACCCATTTATGAATCCATGGCACATAAAATTCTATGAAGAAATAAATCTGCTCAATTTGTTGTAAATAGCAGATGTGTTCTTGCTGGTATAACTTGTTGAAGTCTGGAGAAACTTTTGTCCATTCTCTGTATAACTTTAGAAATGGTTCGGGCAATATCTTTATAGTTGGCCCGTGGTATGACCACCAATTTAAAAACCAATTTGGTAAAGGATTAACAAATATTTTTGCACATACTTTGATAAACCAAGTATGTTTGTGTCTCTCATTGTTATAACAAAGAATTTTATTAAAGGCTTGGATATAATCCCAATATGTAAATTTCATAGTGACTTTATTAAGGCTAAATTCTCTTTCGGTCATTGAGGAAATACCCCAATCTTCAATGGCAATAATTTGGCTTAAGCTGTCTTGACAGTTTTAACTCATTGCACAAATTTATGCCTTCTTGAGTACAAGCTCCTATAAGCTTTCCATAAGTATAAGTTCCATAAGGAATCTTGGTACCTTTAGATGTATCAGGTAATCCAAACTGGGTACAAAAGTCTCCTAATTGAGATCTTTCTCTCAACTTATCAAGCTTAAGCTGTCTTGACAGTTTTAACTCATCGCACAAATTTATGCCTTCTTGAGTACAAGCTCCTGCATTTTCTAAGAGAAATATCATTTATTTTTTTTCCCACCTTTTCGTAGGTTTTAATATCATCAACCTCTTCTTTGGTTATTTCAGCAAAAGTATTACTTTTCTTTTGTGATAAATATGCTTGTAATTGAGCATATAATGGATTATTTTCTGGAATATCTTCCAGATGGATTGATGACGAAGCTTTTTCTTGCGCCTTTGAGTTCAAATTATATAAACTCATTCCTCCTTTTTGTATTATAGGAGTATTTGATGAAGATCTATATGATGATCTTGATGAACTTGGGGACGATCTTCCCCTTCCTCGAGAGCTATTGCCCCTTCCTTGTCCCTTAGTTATCCAAGGATGTTCCATCCTACAAACAAAACATCAAAATTTATTCCATAATAATAATAATAAATAATAATAATAATAATAATAATAATGATAATAATAATAATAATAATAATAATAATGATAATAATAATAATAATAATAATAATAATAAATAATAATAATAATAATAGGAACTTTCATGGTAAATATGAGATTGATGTGAAGTATTTCGGCATAGATCTATTCTCTTGATCATGGATCTAGGAGATACAAGTACTAAAAGTACTCGATTGGAAGAGGTAGATATACCTCAAAACCTTGATTTGTTAAACAAATGGACTATTCCGAAAATTGTTATTAAAACCATTTATGACTATGGTTGGTTTGATAAAATCTCTCATAAACAGTTGATTAAAACAACTGAGCAATCTTTGGCGTTAAACTTGTCCGAACAGACTATTCGTTTATTAAATAAGCGAGATATTGATGTATATAAATCACAATATAAGTTCTTGCATATTGGCATGATTCAAATTGCTTTTAAGCCTTTAAACCTTAAAGGGTTACCTGAGACTTTCTTAGCTGCTTTATGTGATGTGAGAAATTTAAATATTTGACAATCTTTGATGGGTTCGATTGAATCTACTGTGGCCTATGGTCTGGTCTATTTTAATACTCAGCCTAATTTGCAGCTATCTCTGACTGATTCTAATATTTTAGATGCTTTGACTTTAAATGTTAAAACACATGGTTATAACTATGCACCTGGATCTGAATTGATTTGTTTATCTTATAGAATCTATTTTAAACTACTTGCTACGTTAAATCCAAGATGTAAGTTATATGATACATCTGATCAAACTATTTTAATAGAAACTAATTTTGCTAAATCTAAGGTCACTACTAGACGACCTATTAAATGGGAAGAAATTAATTTTCCTACTACTTGAACTTTGGATTCTGCTATACCTCCTGAACAGATGACCGATGCTGTCACTAATTCAGAATATTCTCATATTACTCAAAATTCTGACGAAAAGATTTGTATCCGGTTTGATGAGAAGAGTGTTCCTTATAATAGACATTCATTTTCTGATAGAAAATCTCTTGCTATTCAACATATTTCGCCGTTGAACCAGTTTATGGTCCAGCTCGTAATCGTGCTGCTTCTTTGCATACTATATCTTCTGTTATAACTGATAAGATTAAAATTGATCCTCGTTTGAATATTGTCCGAGCTAATGATAGATCATCTGATATTTCTGATAAGGATATCATTTCGGCATCCGAAATGGATTTTAATCCTAATGATACTTAATGATGGACGTACACCAGATAGATTTTAGTCCAGGTTCCCTGGCACAAAAGTATGTTCAAAATGATTTTTCAAGTGATAAATGGAACCAATTTAAAACTTGGTTTTTTGACACTTATAGTGCTGAGGATCTAAATAGTATCTCTCAAGAATTTTATGAAGCATGTGCTTTACATAATCATATTATGTTCTTTGTACCTTGGTTTATAACCACTTATTTACCGTTATTCATTAACGTTCTTGAAAGATCATATAAAGATGAATCTGGTAATATTGTCAAAGCTATTTATCTACCTCAGGCATCCTTTATTTTACCAAATAATACTGGTAATACCAATGATAATTGCAGGTTTTATTGGCCAACTCAGAGGTTGGTGGGATAATTATATGAGCTTGGAGGCGAAATCTGCTGTGGTAAATGCTACTGCAGATAATGAAGGCGTTGATAACTTAGGCATAGCTCTAGAAAGAAATAGAGAAGACGCCGTTTATACCTTGGTTCTAACTATCCTAGAGCATTTCAATGGTAGATTTACCAATCAGTATGAGACTGTTCGTACCCTATTAAATGGCTTACGATGCAGACATTTGGGAAAATTCCGTTGGTATAAAGATACTTATATGAGTCGGGTGATGGAGCTACCCGAAAATAAACTTAAGCATTGGAAGACTAAGTTTATAGACGGTCTTCCCCCTTTATTTGCTGAAAGAGTTCGAAAAACTCTAAGGAATCCTCAAGGTGAAATTCCTTACAACACTTATACTTATGGTAAGTTGATAGGAGTTTGTACCCATGAAGGTATAAACTTGTGCAATGAATTAAAGCTCTCTAGGCAGCTTAAAATAGATAAGCTTCGAGAAAGATCACATATGGGAGACTTCTGTGCCCAGTTTGGTTTACCCAGTACTTCAACTAATAGCAAGAAGACTAAACATAGAGATTCTAGAGACTCCAATCCCGATAAACCTTATAGGAAAAGATGGTCTAGACGAAGGTCTAGGGAAGAACGGGAAGAGCGAAGAGCTCATCGTAAATCTAATCAATTTACAAAAAATAGGTCTAAGCGAGAACTTGCTAAGATTAAGTGCTACACATGTGGTAATTTTTGACATATAGCACCAATTGTAAGCTTGAAAAGCTGAAGACCTTAGAACTACTGGATGAAGAGGTTCTCGATAAAGTTTATAGTTTCCTCTACACATCTGGTTCCGAGTCCGATTATGATTCTGAATCAGGTTCTGAAGAAGAGATTGATTTACTTGAGTCCTCTGATAATAATCAGCATGTAGAAATGAATGCTTGCAGATGCCAATGTGATATTTGCTCTTGTGAACATGGTGAATTTTATAAATTACAATCGCAATTTGAAGACTTGAACATTAATACTATTACTTCTGATAATGTGATCGAACTTCTGAAAGAAGTTACTGATAATAATTTGCGTGAAAAAATTATTGAATTGGCTGTTAATAACAATGCTTGTTCTTCAAAAACTATTGAAAAACCTAAAAAATATTTTGAATTTGAGTATTCTGCACCTTATTCTTTGTCTGAAGTTAATAATAGACTTGCTAAACAACCTATTTCTACCCGAGATTCTTCTTTTGACGATCTAAAAGGAGAAATTTAAAATTTAAAAAATGAGATTAAATCTATTAAACATAATCAAATGATTTGTGATCATCGGATTACTCAAATTGAATTTGTTCATAACAAATGGAAAAATATTGTTGAAGAAACTACTCTTGCAAAGCCCTTTAATCTTGATCCCAGACAAGGTATGTTTTTGAGAATGATGCAGATTATTATTGCTCATAAATGGTATGTTAAATGCACCATATTGATTGATAATCAATTTTCTATCACTGATATTGCTATGATTGACAGTGGAGCCGATGTTAGTTGCATTCAGGAAAGTCTTGTACCTACCAAGTATTTTGAGAAAACAACTCACATGGTTAAATCTGCTTCAGGACATGCTTTAGATATAAAATATAAATTGCCTAATATGCGTATTTGTCAGAATAAAGTTTGCATATCGCATTTCTTTTTCTTAGTAAAAAATCAGTTATATCCTCCAATTATACTTGGAACACCCTTTATAAATGCTATCTATCCGTTTACTAGCAAAACTGCTAAAGGTTTTTCTGCTACATATAAAGATCAGAATATTAGTTATACTTTTATCACTGATCCTGTTTTTCGTGATATTAATGCTTTGATTAATATGAAACAAAAACAGGTTGATTCATTACAACTTGAATTATTTAGTATGAACATATTTGATACTTTAAAATCTACTAAAGTATAGGAAAAAATTAAACTAATTTCCGAACAAATGACCATTGATATTTGTGTTGATCATCCTAGTGCTTTTTGGAATTGAAAAAAGCATATTGTGACTCTTCCATACGAAGATAATTTCTCTGAGGATGATATCCCTACCAAGTCTCGTCCTTGTCATATGAACGCCGAATTGGTTGAATTCTGCAAAAAGGAAACTGATAGCTTGTTACAAAAGGGTTTGATAAAACCTTCAAAATCTCCTTAGTCTTGTACTGCATTTTATGTTAACAATGCAGCAGAAAGGGAATGAGGTTTCCCCAGGTTAGTAATAAATTATAAACCTTTAAACAAATATTTAAAATAGATTAGGTATCCTATTCCGAATAAAATAAATTTATTATCGAGATTATATGATACCAATATATTTTTAAAATTTGATTAAAAATCAGGTTATTGGCAGATACAAATATTGAAAGAGCATTCTTATAGAACAACCTTAATGTCCCATTTGGACAATATGAGTGGAACGTCATGCCGTTTGATTTGAAAAACGCTTCTTCTGAATTTCAAAAAATTATGAACGATATTTTCAACCCTTATTTGGACTTCATCATTGTCTATATTGATGATATTTTGGTTTATTCAAAAACTCTTGAAATGCATATCAAACATTTGAACATCTTCAAGAAAATTGTTATACAAAATGGTTTGGTAATTTCTAAACCAAAAATGAGTTTGTTTCAAACTAATGTTAGATTTTTAGGACATCTTATTTGTCAGGGAAAGGTTACTCCAATTTAACGATCGATTGATTTTTCTTCAAAATTTCCTAATGTTATTACAGACAGGACGCAATTAAAAAGATTCTTGGGAAGTTTGAATTATATTTCCCCTTTTTACAAACATTTATCTCGAGATTTAGCTCCGTTATACGACAGGCTAAAAAAGGATTATAAGTCACCTTGGACTAATAGTCGCACCGAATTGATAAAGAATATTAAACTTCGTGTTCAGTCTTTACCTTGTTTGACTCTTGCTAACCCTGCATGGTAGAAGATTATCGAGATAGATCCGTCTAACATTGATTATGGAGGAATATTGAAACAGATCAATCCTCATGACAAAAATGAATATTTGATCTGATTTCATTCTGGAAAATGGAGCGATGCTCAGAAGAAGTATGCTACGGTGGTACAATCAAGATTCGATACGTATTGTTATTGAGCCCATGTGTCTAGCAGTTCTAACCGGGTATAGAGCGCCCTTTTCAACTCATTAACGGGCTTAAAACCACTACTGTCTAGACGGAGTCACTAAGACAAAGTCAATAACATGTTGTATCAAATCTGACTGTACCACCATCTCGGAACCAAGTCAAGAAACCATATATAAATTTATTTATATTTAGATAAAGTCTAGATCTTTCATGGTAGATATAAAAGTGAAGTTAGTTATCCGACATAGATATAATTATTTAGCCCGACATAATCACGACTCAGATCGGAGAAGTAGAGAAAGTAAGAGAAAGGAAGAATAAAAGTACCTTGTGGCCAACACCAGGGCCTATTGAAGAACTATATTCTTTAATCATAACTCTGATAAATCTCCGGCAAACTCACAACTTACAATACAATACAAGAGAGTATTTTACAAGAGAGAGGAAATATAGAGAGGGTTTCTGAACCTCATTCTCTACTAAAGAAAACAAACTTATTAATAGAAAAAATAATAATCTTTGTACAGGGATAATGGGCCCCTATCCGAGTCCTAGTAACAATATATCTACTGTTGCTCAACAATATTTCTACTGTTGATAGTGCCTTTTACTGTTTGGGATAAGTTTTACACCTATTTTCCCTTTAGGTTGAATAGGAAATCTTCCGTTTGTTGTAGCGAATCTGCACATGGCTGAGTGTCTTTATCCTCTTGCGCATCATCACTCGTTTCACTTCTCATAGAAGTGTCTGATTTCGCATAGTGAGTGATATTGAGGAGAAGATTCCTCCTAACTTCTTCTAGATATTCATTTATCATGTCTTCTTTGTTTCCATCCTGGATGGAAATTCTCCTTGCAATATGCTTAGCGGAGTTATTAGGACGACCCCTTTGTGAGGGGTAGTACTATAATCTTGAATTTTTTGGGTAATGAGGTCCAGTAATTCTTGACTGTATAATGCCTATTAATGAAGAAAGATCCCAAAATAATAATAATTTTGGGTAATTATAATAATAATAATAATAATAATAATAATAATAATAATAATAATAATAATAACAACCTATTAAATGGGAAGAAATTAATTTTCCTACTACTTGGACTTTGGATTCTGTTATACCTCCTGCACAAATGGCAGATGCAGTCACTAATTCTGAATATTCTCACGTTACTCAGAATTTCGATGGTAAGATTTGTATTCAATTTGATGAAAAAAGTGTTCCTTATAATCAACACTCATTTTCTGATAGAAGACTGGCTATTCAACATATTTCGCCTATTGAACCTATTTATGGTCCTGCGCGTAATCGTGCTTCTTCTTTACATACTTTATCATCTGATATATATGCTGATAAAAATAAAAACAAAATTGATCCTCGATTAAATATAGTTCGAGTAACTGATAAATCGTCTGATATTTCTGATAAGGATATCCCTTCTGCATCCGAAATGGATTTCAATCCTAATGATACTTGATGATGGATGTACACCAAATTGATTTTAGTCCAGGTTCATTGGCACGAAAATATATTCAAAATGAATTTTCAAGTGAAAAATGGAACCGGTTTAAAACTTGGTTTTTTGATACTTATAGTGTTGATGATCTAAATAATATTTCTCAAGAATTTTATGAAACTTGCGCTTTATATAATCATATTATGTTCTTTGTACCTTGGTTTATAACCACCTGTTTGCCTTTATATATTAATGTTGTTGAACGATCTTATAAAGATGAATCTGGAAATATTGTCAAGGCAATTTATCCTCCCCAGTCATCTTTTATCCTACCAAATAATACTGGTATTACTTTTACTGCCTTTCAAAAATTTGTTGAAGAAGATGTTGCGGCAGTCAGCATCAATGAAATTAATAATTTGATTTCTCAAAATAATTATTTGGGACTTTATGTTAAAATTTTGGGTGAACATATTAGTTTTCTTGATAAAAAATTAGATGAACTAACTGCTTTGATAATTCATATAAAAATGGATTTAAAATCTTCTGAGAAAGCTTCTACTTAAAAACAGCCCTCGGAACTTGTTACTCATGTGAAAAGACCCCTGAGATTTAGGATTTTTTTAAACCTCTTTTTGATTTAGAAGAACTTCTTGATAAAAAGTTTTCTGAATTCAGTGCTAAACCTATAGATCTGTCCTAAACGTTTGCGGATGAATTAGAACAAACTTTTGATTATAAAGAGCATGTTGCATTAAAATTTAATAAACTTCGTGGGTATCCAAAGAAGAATAGTGGTAATACTACTCAGTTTGCTCATAAACCCAACATGTAAACCTATTATTATTCCACATCAACTCCTCAAGATGTGCTGATAGAGGAACACGACTGGAATCTGACCAATACCTCTGATAGTGATTCTGAGATTTATGAATGGAATCTTGATGGGTTGATTGATAGGCAGTTAACTATCCTTGTTCATTGTTGGAAGAAGTCTCTTATAGGGACTATCCAAACTAGTCTAGCTTATGGACCAGTTTATTCTAATGCTTATCCTAACTTGCAGATTTCTTTGTAGGATGAGAATTCATTAAGTTCTCTTACGTTGAATGTTAAACTTCATGGTTATGATTATATGACTGACACGGAAGTAGTTTGTATTTGTTATAGAATTTATTATAAAGTTTTATATACGTTAAACCCTATGTGTAAAATGATTGATTTCAAAAATGAAACTATTTTAATAGAAACTAATTTTGGGAAATCTAAGGTTGTAACACGAAGACCTATCAAGTGGGAAGAAATTGATTTTCCACAAGAATGAGTTATCGAAGGAGTAGCCCTTCCTAAAAATAATACTAACGATGAAATTTCAGAAATTGATCAGTTGAATGATGGAACTGTGAAAATTAAATTTTCTGACTCAATTGTTTTACCTAATAGGTTTGATAGTCGTAGCATGTCTTCTAGACTGACCATATCTGATTCGTCTTATATTTCTCCTGTTGATTATATTGTTCAGGTCCCTTCTAAATTGTCTACGTCTCAGATTAGAGAAAATTATAGATGTGATAATATTAAAATTGATAAAGATAATATTACTAGACCTATTCCTAGGCCCAATACAGATCTTGATATTACTGAATCTGAAATGAATTTCCCAGATGGGTTATCTACTTAAAAAGGTTTTTATGATGTCTAAAAAATCTATTGATTTTAGTCCGGGATCCCCGGCAAGAGAAAAGATTTCGAAAGAATTTCAGAAATCTAAATGGAAACCTTTTCGAAAATGGTTCTTCAAGAATTTTAATAAAGGAGAACAAAGAAGTTTTCAAGAAGAATTCTATAATGATCTTATTGAATCAGGAAAAAATGTGGTTGTATCTTTTGTTCCTTGGTTTATGAGTAAGCATGTTCATAACTTTATCTCTGTTATAGAAAGAAATTTTACTCTAAGTAATGGAGAAATCACTAAGTCCGTTTTCCCCCCTTACAATCTTTCCAGGTTAATAAAAATGATAAGATTGTAAATTTTAATGCTTTTTCAAAAATATTTGAAAATGATACTGCTTTAATCACTACTCATCATATTAATGCCATGATTAAGCAGAATAATTATGCTAATTTCTATATGAGTATATTAGGTGAACATATTGTCTCCTTGCATGATAAGATTGATAAACTTATCTCTCAGCTCAATTCCGATTATAAAGGTAAAGGTAAAGTTGTTCAACCAAGCATCCAGCCTCCGCCAGAAATTGAGGATTTCAAACTGAAAGATTTCTCTGATTTAGAGAACTTCTTAGAAAGGACTTTCAAAGGTAATAACCTCAAACCTCTCAAGGTTAATAACCAAGAAAGAGGAGAAAGTAGTAAGAAAATGGAATTTCCTAACGAGATTAATAAAATCTCAGAAAAGTATGCGAGGAAACCAGTTCAAAGAATGTACTTCTATCCTACACCTACTCCCCAAGATGTTCTTATGGAAGAACATGAACATATTATAACTAATGGTTATAATGGTAAGGAGATTTATGAATGGAATATTGATGGTTATACAGATAGACAAATTTATACAACTGTGCATATAATGTTGATGTACAGTACCATCTATAAGACTAACAAAAATTCTGATAAGACTATTGCAGATATGATAACTGCAGGATTTACCGGCCAATTAAAGGGTTGGTGGGATAATTATCTCAATCAACAACAATGAGATAGCATCCTCCAAGCAATAAAACAAGAAGGACATGAGGCTACCTAGAATGTTGTATATACTTTAGTTCTAAATATAATAGAACATTTTTCAGGAAGATGGTCAGATAATAGTGAGACCATTATAACTTTACTTCAGAACCTAAGGTGTAAGACTCTTACATCATTTAGGTTTTATAAGGATGTTTTCTTATGCAGAGTTATGGAATTTCCAGAGTGTAATAGCACTCATTGGAAATCCAAATTTATAGATGGATTGCCATCTCTTTTTGCTGAAAGAGTGAGGAAAATATTCAGAGGTGAATGAGTTAGTATCAATTATGATGATTATACTTATGGAAAGCTAATTAGTGCTTGTGTGTAGGAAGGAATTTCCTTGTGCAACGAAATCAAGTTGAATCAATAAATCAAAGGCACCGTCTAAATGAAAGACAACAGTTGGGCAAATTTTGTGAGCAATTTGCACTAGACATCCCCAAAGCTGCTTCCAAAGATAGAAAAGAGAAGCAGAAGGAAAAACACTCTTCCAAAAGTAGATCTCGAAAGGATTATAAGGATTGGAAGAGGAAAAGAATTGAAAGAAAAGAGCGAAGAGCTGAAGGTAGGAAAAGTGAGAAAATATTTTATAAATCTAAACGCAAATATGACAAGTCTGATACTTGCCACAAATGTGAAAGATTTGGACACTAAGCAAAGGATTGTACAGTCAAGGAAAAAATCAAAAGCCTTGACATAAAGGATAGTCTGAAGGACTCTCTATACAAGATAATGTTGAATTATGATTCAGGAAAATCAGATTCAGATAACAGCAGCCAGGAGGAATCATGTACCAGTGAAGATCTCAAAGCTCTTCACCAAGAAGATTATATGTCTTCAGAAGATGATTGCTTACCTTGTCAACAAGGATTGGAATGTGACAAGGAAGGTGAAGAAGAAGATGATCTTTATAAGATATATTCTCAGTTTAAGGAAATGAGTATTAATGTCATTGATAATGACAAGATAATCGAACTCTTATAAACGGTGAAAGATCCGGAAATAAGGGCTCAAATTATTGATAAAATCAGTAATACTGCATCTACCTCTAAGGATGATAGAAAAAAGATTCCCACCAAAGAAGGTTCATATACCATGACTGAGGTTCAAAACCTCTTATTAGAAAAAAGGAAACTTATAAGTTCCCCTACTACGATCAATGATCTAAAACAGGAGATTAATAATCTCAAAGAAGACCTTCAACGGCTCAAAGAAAAGAATGTCATTATAGAGGTTCGACTTGATAGTTTTGAAACTCGGAAGGCTTTGAGTAATAATTCAACATCTTCGTCCTCTTGTGAAGGAGAAAGCAATAATCTTGATTTTCTTAAAAATCTGAATTTTGGTAATTCCAAAGGTGATTTTCTACCGAGTTTAAAAGCTTTTAATTCTCAAAAGTTTTATACGAAAATCACTCTTTTAATAGATTATAATTATAAAAAAGAATTTATTGCTCTTATTGATAGTGGAACAGATTTAAATTGTATTCAAGAAGGGTTATTACCTTGAAGATATTTTCATAAAACTACTCATAGTTTTCGATCTGCAAATGGTAGTAAAATGAATATTGAATTTAAACTACCTAAAGCTTTTATTTGTAGAGGAAAAAATTGTGTTCCTCAAAGCTTTGTTTTAGTAAAAGATATTACTAGCTAGATTATTTTGGGTGTTCCATTTATCAATGATATTTTCCCTCTTACATATTGGGATAATGAAATTTTTTTTGGTACCTAGAATAATAAACCTTTTATACTGGAATTTATTACTAAACCTTTTACGAGGATGATTAATAGCATTGAGAGGACAATATTCCTACGAAAGCAAGACCTCGCCAGATGAATTCAGATTATTTAGAATTATGCAAAAAGGAGATTGAGTCTTTTCTTCAGAAGGGCCTTATAAGGCATTCCAAGTCTCCATGGTCTTGTACAACATTCTATGTTAATAAACATGCTGAGCAAGAAAGGGATGCCCCCAGGTTAGTCATCAACTATAAACAGCTTAATAAAGCACTCTGATGGATCATGTATCCTATTCCTAATAAGAAGGATTTATTAGGTAGGGTTTATGATGCCATAATATTTTCTAAGTTTGACTTGAAATCAGGTTATTGGATAATCCAAATAACGAAGTCTAACAGTCTCAAAACCACCTTTAATGTCCCTATGGGTCAGTATGAATGGAACGTTATGCCTTTTGGCCTTAAGAACGCTCCATCAGAATTCTAGAAGATTATGAATGATATCTTCATGCCATATAGTAATTTCATCACAGTTTATATAGAAGATATTCTAGTATTTTCAAAAAATATAGAAACCCATCTTAAACATCTTGATTTATTCAAGAAAATTATTATTCAAAATGGTTTGGTAATTCCCAGTCCAAAAATGGCTTTATTCCAGACTAAGGTTAGATTTTTGGGTCATCATATTGAGAAAAAGTAGTATCAGTCCTATTAATAGGAGTATAGAGTTTGCATCAAAATTCCCTGATGTTATCACTAATAAAACTCAATTGCAGAGATTTCTAGGAAGTCTGAATTATGTAGCTCCTTATATAAAGGACTTAACCATTGATACATCTATTCTTTACGACAGGCTTAAGAACAATCCAAAAGCCTGGTCAAATGGTCATACTGAAGCCATCAAGAAGATTAAGGAGAAAGTTAAGAATCTCCCCTGTCTTACTTTGGCCAATCCAAATTGGGAAAAGACGGTCGAAACAGATGCTTCAGATATAGGTTATGGTGGTGTTCTAACACAATACTGCCCTGATAGTAAGCAGCATTATATTGTCCAATTCTATTTTGGGAAATGGAATGCAGCCCAGAAGAATTATGCCACTGTAGCAAAAGAAATTTTGGCTATAGTGAAAAGTGTTTTGAAATTTCAAGGCGATCTTTATAATCAATTTTTTTTAATAAAAACTGATTGCCAAGCAGCCAAGTTTATGTTCAACAAAGATTGTAAACATGATGTGTCTAAACAAATGTTTGAAAGATGGCAAGCGCTATGAGCTCCATTTGATTTTGAGATTCACTATAAAAACGGAAAATATAATAGTCTTCCTGATTTTCTTACTAGAGAATATTTAGATTAATCAGTATTCTTTCTTACTTTCAGGAGGAGACCTCATGCCCCCTCCCCCCTTCGAGAAGAGGCAGAGGAGGGAGAACACAAGGAAGAGGAGGTCATATCCTCGCACAACATGGAAATAAGCAATTGATAGCAACAAATAATATTGCTTCAACAAGTGGTATTGATACAAACCACCCTATGTATAAGGAATTTATGGATTTTATGAAATCCACAAAGGAATTGGATAATAATCCTCCAGCATATTCCACAGTCCTCATGGACGACGAAAACATGGAAGTATTTGATCTGAATAACAAAAGAGAGGTTATACTTCTGTTGGAAAATAGTGATCTCAAATGGAAAAATGACCCATGGCAGGTAATGTCCAGATATATGGATACAGTATCTTATACCACTACTATTTATAAATACGGAATGCATTATGAGATAATACTCTCAGCTACAGGGTCGTGTGAATTTCAGCACTTCTACCCGGCGAATACAAAGAAAGTTTATAACTTTTCTAAGATTATCATAAAAAAGATCTTAGCTCCGAAAGAATGGGGAATGAGTCCCTTAAAAGAGATGGATTATATCCACCCTGAACAAAAGGTCGCAGTAAAATACAATTACTGGGATTATATTGATGGCTTTAATAAAGCCCTGTTCTATGAGAATGCTAATAAGAAGCATTCATGGTTTATTAAAAGATATTCGAATGTGTTTGACAGGCAAATTCCAAACTGGTTTTGCAAATGGTGGACTTTATATGGTCCCTCGGTGAAAATTTTGCCTGAACAATACAAAAAATTGTATTATGAATGGGTAGATATCTCCCCCAAAATTATAAGTTTACAACATGATAACATAGTGTTTGAATGAATGTCTTTAATGTATTTCTTCATAGAATTTTCTATTCCCTGGATCATGAAATGGTCAGTAGAAGTTAATACTACTTCTGATTGATTTCCTTGTTTGCAAAGGACATTTTATACAAAGTTCTGGAGTAAGTTGTCACAAAAGAATCCTGAAGGCAAGGTTCATGGTCAAGAAATTCTTGACTTAATAAATGATAAAATTAACAAATATTATGATATTCCTACATCAGAACCACATGTGATGAATGATCTTAGCCCATTCAAACAGATCACAAGAAAACTTCAAACGAAGAAAGACTTGATTTCTAAATCAGAAGCCATAGCATTGTATATGGAAGAAGTCAAGAAAGATTTGATGAAAAATCTTGACATAGATATTAAAGATGATTTCTCAATGGCATCTACTAGTCATACTAATGAGGATGATGACGCCACGTGTATGGCTGGAGAAGGCCAAGATATTGATAGCAATGAAGAAGTTGACATCGATGTTCTCTTCAAAAAATTCGAAGAACAGGTGGAAGAATCTTCCAGCACTGCTACAGCTGTCAAAAGGAAAAACAAAGCATGAAGACCCCACAGATAGCATAATGGAAAACTTTAATAAAGATAAAAGCAGGTCAAGACTATCGGCCACATGTAATATGCTAAAATACTTTTATAAAAGTAAAAGTTAGTGGGAGCCGAAAGTAATGTCGGCCGGTAATAATAATAGAGAAGGCCATATTAGTTTGTCGGCCTTATCGTTTCCTTATTGGCCATTGTAAAGATGGTGGGCCACCTTTTTTATTCGTTTTTGATTTCCAACCTCTATATAAGAAGAGGTGTGTTTTAGTTAAGAGGCATGTTTTAGAACCCCCTCTCTCTCTTGTAAAATTTTCTTTGAAATTTAAGTGTTTGAATAAACGTTTGCAATTTGGTTGGTTCATCTGCTGGTGTGGAGCTCGTCTCCAGGTACTCATTTTATATTTCTTTCTTTATGTTCATAAGCCCGATGATGGGCTAGACTTTTTGTGTTGAACTGTATCATACTAAGTTACTATTAGTAGATGGCATTGTGTCTATAATAATAATGAATTGAACAAGTAGTACTGAGGTCGAATATAAGTAATCCAGGCGTGCTTAGGCATGTTTTATGAAAGGTGTTGTGAAGAGATCCGTTGAATTACCCGTGTGGAGGGCGGACTCGGATAGTAGCAAGATTTCATAAAATTGGCCTAGATTACTGAAAATTCATAAATGCCCCTTGAGTCTACTGAGTGATTGCCCCTTGAGTCTACTGAGCGATCCATTTTGTTGGTATCATATAATAATGATGATGATGATGATGATGATGATGAACATTCAACACCCAATACAAGTCAATCATAAATTGACATATAATAACAGATGGTGCAATGCATGTGTGTTCAATGTATATTTAGGATAAATAGTCCTGGAATTGCCTCACCGGCCACCCCGTAGGCTCCTCGAGACATTCCATAGGTTTGCTAGATTTCATCAACATATGCAATAAAAGTAATGACCTGATATTCAATATGCGGGACTCCAAATCTCATCAAAAAATACAATATGCATGAAATGCCACATGGAATAATTTCTCGGGCTCATAAAATAGAGTAAAAAATTTCATCTCTCAACAAACTATAGAACTTCGTATGTTTAAAGAAAATCTCTTTCTTTTAGTCCAAAACTCCTGTAAAATAGTATTCTTCCTCAAAATGTTCATGCCTCACTATTAACACCAATAAGTTTGAAGCAAATATCTACTTAAAACAAAACCCTAATAAAATGATGTACTTTCATTCAAAATTACAAATTCCTCGAGTAAACAACTAACACACTCCCTCAGAGCCCAAACACAAGTTAAAACTGAGGTAGAAACCTTGTAAGGATCTCATATCCATTTTTCTCTTATTTTTAATCTCAAGCATGTCAAATGCACATGTCTGTGCATGAATGGATACAAAACACATTCAACTCATTCTTAATGCGTTCACACCACACAATCACTACTGTAGACACTCATTATAGTATAATCGTACTAACCTAGAACTGCATCCAAGTACAAGGCTTCAGGCTAACAATCACAATAACATAGTAAAAAGCTTGCGATATCAAAGTAGAACACTCAATCATACTAAGAGCAACCAATGCATCAAAAATTTAAGTTCTAAACCACCTAGAAGCATTCTAAGGACCCTATATCATCAATCAAGACTAAGGCTAATCCTAATCTAATGCTTAACAACTAAAATACTAGACTACTATCCAAAAATAGGCAAAAAGTGAGTATAGATCATACAAGCATAAATTCTCATTCTACAACCTTCCTAATGATCATGCAAGTCATTTTATATGGAAAATAAGCTAAGTATAATAGAGGGTACAACTTATCTCAAGACTGAAACAACACTCGAACCTCTAATTAGAAGCTTTTCCTTTCTGAGAAGCTTTTGAACGATGTCACACAACCAAATGAGTGATCTAGATGTCAACATAAGCGAATAGATACCCATATTTCTATATTATAACTCGGGCAAAAAGTGGATCAAAATAGGCCCATGGAATCCGTGTGACGAATCATGAAATTAATTTAGTCACAAAGTCCTACCAGATCAACAAACTTGTGCTTCGAAAGTGGGCATAATTCAAGCATAAATAAAGATTGAACACAACCCAAACTAATTAGCCCAAGAATACTTCAAATTTAGGAATCAAAAGAAGTGAAATCAAGAAAAGCTTACTAGATAAACATGAGAATACTGACCCAAGCAACATCCCAACGCTATCCACCAACCCCTCCGAGCAATTCCCACCAATTCCTCTTTAATTTCGAGTTCATAACTAGCTACTATGGAGGAAAAGAGCTGAAATTTTGAGGAATCAACAATATAACTACCAGGAATTTGTTCATCACTATCGCGTGGCCCCAAGGATTGCAGTTCCAATGACTAACCATTGACATGGAGCAGTGACACTTCATCGCGATCACAATGGTCATGGATCATTACTACGATGACCAGGGAAGTTGGTCTTCATGATCGTAGTTCAAACTTTGCAATCGAAAAAACCATTTTCTGTGTGGATCCCAATACTTTAGCATTGGGCATTAGTCATCCCACTCATGTTATGGAGCCATCAAGTACCTTCTACTCTTTTGTTATGCCTTCAAGATCCTCTGCGCCCTCGACCTCAACTACACCTCCCTCTACATCCCGTCGTCCATTGACTCAGGCCTTGAACTATCAAATGGCCAACCTTACCCATTCTACGGATGTAGGGCATCTCAACTTGAGAATAAGGTGCTTGATATGATTGCCGCAGTGATTGAGGCTTTTATATTTCCGGTACATGTTTAGGTGGTTAGCCATAGAGCAACACTAGGTTTATATAGGGAGAGGCTAGATAAGCTCACCACCAGAGTCGAGGAGCGTAAGTGTTGTGAGGGTAGTTCTGCTAGGTTATTAGAGATGAAGAGCGATATAGCTTCTCTGAGGGAGGATGTGGACCAGCTAAGGTCCACCAATATTTGATTTTATATGGTAAGCTTACCTTTCCCAAGATGCCAACATATGTACATCTGACTAAATAGAGAAGAGATGTACCTACTGGAGTAGCTGAGCAGCTAGTGGGTGATGAGTCAAAGCAGATTGAGGATGATGGTAATGATGATTTAGCCACTGAGACTAATGAGGAGGAGTTTATGAGGGATGATGAGAATGTTAGTGTTAATGCCGTAGAAGAGCTGCATGATTTAGACTTTAGAGGAGTCGATAATGCATGCTACATTGGAGAGATCTCATCGGGAGACCTCTGCGATTTGCATTAGTGGGGTCTATCCTCTAGATTCTACAATTCCTCCTCCTGACGTGTCGAGAATTAATGCCCGAGATGATGTTACACTACTGCTTCCTACTTTAGATGTGTCAGGTATTGATGTCCGAGATGATTCCACTCCCTCCAAGATACAAGATCAGAGTTCTTCACTAGCGTAGCTTGTCAGGGGGACCTTTTTCTCATCTCACTCTAGTACTTATATGCCACAACCCAAAGTACACCCTAGATGTGACATGACGTATAAGCCTCGGAGAGGCCCTACATAAGACATTTGACATATATACAACAAAATATAATAGAAAAAATGAAAATTAAAGTGTGAGGTCTCACATCAATAAAAGAGTTTGACATAAAAGTGGAAGTCTACTCATAGTCTTGACAAGCCAATCTAATACATCAAAGAATGGTTGGGATGTAACCCATACAACATAGACAACATTTGGAAACTAAAATATAAGAAAACAAAGTAAAGATGATATGGTCCTCGGAGCATGAGGACCCACCAAGTCTTCAATAATCAAGCCTCGATCAGTAGCCACAAGCGAGATGATGAGAAGCACCGAACCCTACATTTGGATACAATGTAGGCATAAGTATGCATAGTACACAGAATGTACTAAGTATTAGGGATATGCATAAGAACGTAAAACATGATCATAAGGGGACATAAAACAAAACATATGCATGACTAAGCTAAAACATAGTAAAACCTTTAAAGAAAAATCATAAAAAATATGAACATGGTCAATGCATCTTGAAATCATAATGAAAGCCTCATAAAAAAACTTTGAAAGCAATTAGTTCATTTTTGTGGGATATTTACCATTAACCGACAAAGAGCACATGTGATATAATGTGGAATTTGGTGTCTTACTCCCACACCGAAAAGAGATGTCCTTACTTTACAAGGACCTTAAGCTTCCACTAGTTATGTTTTTCTAATACAAATCCTATTGGAGAACATTGGTAGGGACAAGGATATTTCTAGCAGAGACCCGATCTCTAGTAATAGGAGAGCCTCCACCTCAATATCTCCTCGGTTCTAAGTAAATATCTCAATGGAATAGTCATATTCATGAACATATCATCATACATGGAAAAACACAATTAAGTCAAAATCTTAACTTAAATCATCATAGAGTAGCTCCTCAAATCATGAATCATGCATGTGTGAGAAAACCTTTCACCAATCATGATTTTTAAATAGAGAAAACCTTTCACAATTTTATTGATGCTTATTTTAAAAGCAACCTTGATTCATAAAAACATCTTTCGTAATCATGCATAGCTTTCATAAATCTTCATTAAAATTTTTATGACTTTGTTATTAAATTCATCATCATAAACATGTATCATGCGTGAGTCCATATTAAAACAATTGGAAAACATATAATTAAATCAAATCATTCATATAAGATTAAAGTAAAGCAATAATCATAACAATAGGACCCATAGAGAATTGAGTAAAAGTCTATCCAATTTTGATGAAATTGAATTGTAGAAGTGAGAAATCTTTTGGACCCAATATGGATGAATGAAATCCATTGGCGAATTCCCACATACTGTCATGACAAAAAGTATACCCTAGCTGGCTTAAAGAACCTCAACAGGTCCTACACAAGTTGCTTAGCATACATTATAAAAGATAATAGAAATAAAGATTTAAAAAGAGAATTTTCATACTATGAAAGAGTTTGACAAAGCTAAAGTCTAACATAGTGTCAACAAGCCATATAATACATCAAAAGGAAGTGGTTGGGACATAATCCATACACCACATATGATGTTTGAAAAATGAAATAAAGGAAATCATAAAATTGTCTTGGTCCTAGGAACATGAGGAATCACCAAAAATTTGAATGTCAAGAGAGATCAACTAGCCACAAGTGTGCGAAGTAGGAGCGTCGAACCCTACATTAGTGAAACAATGTAGGCACAAGTGTGCATCTGATAGCAATGCATAAAAATTATGAAATTATGCTAAAAGAGACTTTATATGACATGCAATGACCAAGCTAACTCATAAGATAAAAGGGTTAGAAAACATAAATCATAATCATGGACAATGTAAGCTTAACATATTTAAAACACTTTGTGAGATACTTTGAAAGTAACCTTAGTTCATTATTGTGGGATGTTTACCATTAACCGACATAGACCATGTGAGTTAAGACATGGAATCCAGTGTCTATCCCACATCGAGAAGAGATGTCCTACTCTCAAAGGTAAGGACCATGAATCTGCGCTAAGTTGGACCCACTACCTAATATCTACTAGAGACAAAATCCTATGGTGGCACATAATTTGGAGAATTAGGGGGTGCTACTAAAGGTCCACAGGTGCTAAACACAAACCTTCATACCAAAATCCCGCTCGGTTATAAGTAAAATCCCATGGAAATAGTGACAAACATAAAATCATCATCATCCATGGAATAATACCATTAAGTTACTATCCAAGCTAGAAACATCATAGATGTCACGACCCAGACCATCGTGATTGACACCCACGTTAACACTCCGGTGGGAGAACCACTACTACAACCCCAACCAAGCAACTAATCTAAAAACTAAGGCATTTAGGTATACGAAAATGAAAATAATAGCTAAAAACTGAAGTTCCCCTAAACTTCAACAAAAGATCTAACAAGTAACAATGCGGAAGAAATAACCTAGAAATTGAAAGTCAATGTACCAAAACATCTAAAGTTCAACTAGTCTAAACAAGAAGGGATGCAGCCCCAATCTAATGAACTGATCAAATAACTAGAACATAAGTCTAAGTCCGAAAATGATGGACATAGATGAAAGAGAACTCATGGCAGCTTAGAAGAATTGGCTCACCCTTGAATTCGAATGATCACTGATCTCCTAAGTGAGGTCTGTCAGTAGCCGCTTGAAGATGCCCTGTACTCAACAAAAATAAGAGCAAATGCAGTATCAGTACACAACCATAGTGTACTGGTAGGATCACGCGGCTATCCCACTAAGTGTAACATGAGTAAGTCATTACAACAATATAATCACATGCATATATCGAACATAAAAAATATTATCAACATTTACGAACAACGAACAACTTCACATTTTATATTAAAGCATTGGTCCTCTCATGGAACCCAAACCCAAACAGTTAGCATACCAGAACGTGGTACCCGATCCAAATGTTATGCCGGAACGTGGCAACCGATCCAAGTTAGTTATGCCGGAATGTGGCAACCGCTCCATTCAACAAACCACAATCACAATCACAAGTATATTCTCAAGATCATACAATTAAGTCATGATTTATGCCAATCATCATTCCTCTATCTCATTTACAACAAGTGTGATCAATAATGCAACATTCAAATACATACAAGTATCATAATGAAGCTAGAACAAACATACATCACACAATCATAGAATCACAACCATCACCTACCTCAAAACAAGCTTCAAAACCCTAAGAAACTTGATCCTTCCCTTTCCGAATTCGTTCCACTTGTTCTTGGTCTACAAACAATCAATATAATACGGGAATCAATAAACAATCACTAATTACCCAAATTACTAACAATTCTATGAGTCCTAGATCAAACCCATGATCCCAAGTATCCAAATTAGGGTTGTTTCCACCATATAATCTATATCAAAACCCTTCCTCATTAATATTTACCCATTCGATTACGTTCTACGGATCGAAAAATGGATTTGGGGAGTGAAAAGCTTACCTTTAGCCTCAAGAATGGTGGAAAAAGAGTAGGAGTCGCCTGGGGTTCGTTCTTTAGCTCTAAAAGTAAAAAAGTGCATAATAAGGTCGTTTAGGGGTTTATTAACGACCTTAAGTCGCGTTGAGCCAGCCACAACGGCCCTCACCCCGCTGTAGTGTCCCTGCCATAGTGGAAAAATTCCCCGCCAAGGCGGCTTGCATGAACCAGTGAGCTATTTAAAGAATTCCAAAATCCCCATTTCACAACACATCTCTAACCCACGACGCTCAGAAAATACTCTTTACGCTAAGATCGATTCCGGGAGTTCTACTCGCCCGAATTCAATTCCGTAAAGTCGTACGACTTCTTTAACTACCCATGCAATCAAAGTCATAAATAATTCATCTGATTGTTACCAGATTTCCCTACACCTTTATGACTCTAATTTCTTTCAAATCTGGACTAAGTTGAGAAAATCCAAATACTACCAAAAAGTTTTTCTGCCCAAAAATTTTCCCCGTTGGCTTTTCTATAACGACGGAACTCGGTCATTACAATAGATACCAATTTACCCATCACTCGTCCCCGAGTGACAAACTTAGGAATAATAGGCTAAAGAAGTGATGAAGTAGTACTTGAATCGATGAACAATTGAGGATACTTTTCTCACATGTCCCTCTCGATTTCCCAAGTAGCTTCCTCAACTGGAGAATGCTTCCTTTTAACTTTCACGGACTTAATCTCCTTGACTTACGCACATCACGATTAAGAATTGCAATCGGTTCCTCCTCCTATTGGAGGTCCTTGTCTAACACAATTGAGTCCCACTTAATGATATAATTTCCGTCACTATGATACCTCTTCAACACGGATACATGAAATACCGGATGAACACTCGATAGATTAGGAGGTAAGGCCAATCTATATGACACCGGTCCTACACATTCAAGAATCTCCAAATGGACCAATGTATCTAGGACTTAGCTTACTCTTCTTACCAAATCTCATCACCCCTTTCATAAGTGATACCTTAAGAAGGACATTTTCACCGGATTGAAACACCATGTCTCTTACATTATGATCCGCATACTTCTTTTGTCTACTCTGGGCTGCTAGAAGCTTAGCTTGAATACTCCTCACCTTATCTTGATCATGCTTCTCTAAATCGACCCCCAAAGGTTTCACATCTCCAGCCTCAAACCATCTTATGGGTGATCTACATCCCTTCCCATATAATGCCTCAAACAATGCCATATCAATGCTGGAGTGATAACTATTGTTATAAGAAAATTCACACAAAGGTAAGAACTTATTCCAATGTCCTCCAAAGTCAAGTACGCATGCCCTCAACATGTCCTCTAACACTTGAATAGTCCTCTTCGATTGTCTGTCCGTCTGTGGATGAAAGGCTGTACTAAAAGTGAGTTGTGTGCCCAATTCATCATGCAATTTCCTCCAAAACATGGATGTGAATTGGGTACCACGGTCTGAGATGATAGAAAGGGGGACCCCATGCAACCTCACTATCTCTTTCACATAAACTTTAGCCAATTGTTCAGCAATATAATCTATTCTTACCGTAATAAAATGGGCTGACTTAGTCAATCTATCAACCATTACCAAATAGAATCAAACTTCCCCAAAGTCTTGGGAAGACCTACCACAAAATCCATGGTTATCCTTTCCCACTTTCATTCCGGAATTGGCATTCTTTGAAGCAAACCTGCAGGCCTTTGATGTTCATACTTCACTTGTTAACAATTTTGACATTTAGCCACAAACTCCGGTATGTCCTTCTTCATGCCCGACCACCAATAAATTCACTTCAGATCTCTATACATCTTGGTCACACCCGGATGAATAAAATATCGCGATCCATGAGACTCTGCCAATAATTTCTCAATCAAGTCATCGACTCTAGGAACACATATTCTCCCTTTAAAATTGAATACACCATTCGCATCAAGAGTGGTCTCTTGTGCCTTACCAATCACAATCTTCTTTCTAAGCTCCTCCAATTTTTCATCTTCAATTTATTTGGCCTTGATCTCATCAATGAATGTGGCCCTTACTTCAATGCTAGATAACACCCCACCTCTTTCTTAGATGCCCAACTGCATGAACTTAGACTCTAAGGTCTGAATTTCCTTAGCCAAAGGTTGCTTGGTTATACTTAAGCAAGCTAAACTACCCATACTCACCGCTTTTCGACTCAAAGCGTCTGCCACCACATTAGCCTTGCCTGGATGGTATTGAATGGTCACATCATAATCTTTAAGTAACTCCATCCACCTTCGTTGTCTTAAATATAGATCCTTTTGAGTGAACACATACTGCAAACTACGATGATCAGTAAATACCTCACACTTGACACCAAAGAGGTAATGTCGCCATATCTTAAGAGCAAACACTACCGCTGCCAACTCTAAATCATGCGTTGGATAATTCCTCTCAAGCACCTTCAATTGACACGAGGCATAAGCTATAACTTCTTATCCTGTATCAACACATCACCCAAACCAGAATTTAAAGCATCACAATAAAATCTTTACCTTCCACCGGTAATGCTAGGATAGGTGCGGTGGTCAAGAGAGTCTTGAGCTTTTGAAATCTCTCCTTGCATTTTTTAGTCCATTCAAATGGTATCTCCTTTTTGGTCAAATTAGTCAAGTGAGTGGCAATAGAAGCAAAATTCTTCACAAATCGATGATAATAGCTAGCGAGCGCCACAAAACTCCTAACTTCTGTCACAGAGCTAGGCCGAACCTAATTCTTAACTGCCTCAATCTTTCGAGGATCTACCATTACCCCTTCTTTTGAAACTATATGTCCCAACAATGATATCGAAGTCAACCAATATTCACACTTAGAAAATTTAGCATACAACCTTTACTTCCCAAGAACACCCAAAACAATACGAAGATGGTCGGCATGCTCTTCCTCACTTTCCGAATAGACCAAAATATCATCAATAAATACTATAACAAAAGAATCAAGGAATGGTTTGAACACCCCATTCATCAAACTCATGAAAGTTGCAGGTGCATTAGTCAAACCAAAAGACATAACCAAAACTCATAGTGCCCATAGCGAGTTCTAAACGCCGTCTTAGGTACATCCTCAGGCCTTATTTTCAATTGATGGTAACCAGATCTTAGATCAATCTTAGAGAAAATTATTGCACCTTGCAATTGGTCAAAAAAATCATCTATTCAAGGAAAATGATACTTGTTTCGAATAGTGACTCTATTTAATTGTCGGTAATCTATACACATTCTCATACTAGCATCCTTTTTCTTAACAAATAAAACTGGAGCACCCCATGGGGAAGCACTAGGACGAATAAATCCCTTGTCAATAAGCTCTTGGATTTGAGCGTTAAGCTCTCCTAACTTTGCCGGAGCCATGCGATATGGAGGGATAGAAATGGGACGAGTACCAGGATCTAAATCAATGCAAAAATCTATATCTCTATCCTGAGGCATACCAGGCAAATCATTAGGAAACACTTCACTAAATCCAGACACCATAGGAATAGACTCAATGGATGGAGCCTCAATCTCAACATCCCTAATATGAGCCAAATAAGCCAAACAACCCTGCTTTGCTAATTTACTAGTTCAAATGGAGGATATAATCTTAGCTTGATTAGGCTTGTACATCCCTTCCCACTCTAACTTTTCCCTTCCCAGAATTTCTAGAGTTACAGACTTAGTATTACAATGAAACACAACATAATAAGAGGACAACCAAGTCATGCTTAAGATTATGTCAAAGTCAATCATATCCAAAATCACCAAATCAACTCAAGTCTGAAATCCCATAAACAAAATAGGGCAAGCACGATAGACATGGGTAACTATGACTGACTCTCCAACCGGGGTAGAAACACGAATAGGGGCATCAAGAGTATCATAAATCATATCAAAATCTGAGGCAAATCTCATGGATACATTTGAATAAGTAGAACCAGGATCAAATAACACATTAGTCATCCGGTCACAGACAAGAATAGTACCTGTGATCACCACGTCAGACGCCTTTGCCTCATTCTTGCCCGAAAAGCATAACACTGAACTCTATCATCATGAAGAGCTACTTCTATGCCTGGTTGCGTGTTACCCCTACCTTAGTTACCATTTCCTCTACCTCCACGACCTCGCTGATTACCTCCTCGCCCACCTTGTGGATGCCCTCGACCGTTATTACCGTTCCCCTTCGGCACCATTGCTCTAGGAGGCTGCTGCCCGACATCTAATACATGCGGGTGGGGGCAATCTCTTCTCATATGCTCAGGTTCTCCATAATTGTAGCAAGTACGATCAAAATATGGTCTGCCGCCCGTCGAAGGCGCGACTCCTTGGCTATCCTGAAAATTTTAAGAAGGAGTTCCCGAGTAGTTACCTGTAGAGGCGGGCATAACAAACTGAATTAGCTTAGCTGCAAGTGTTGGCCTCCTCGAACCTCTAGAGTAAGAGCCTTGAAAGTTGCCTGAATTCTTGGCCCTTTTTACCATTGCCTTAGCATGACCGTCTCGCCTTACCCCCTCCACTTTCTTAACATAATCTGTCACCTCATTAAAGCTCCTCCCTACAGAATTCATATGAAAAGATAATACTTGCAACTCAGAATTTATTTCCCTAATAAATAACTAGATTCTCTCTTCTTCAGTAGTCACCAACTACGTAGCATATCTAGATAAAGCATGGAACTTGGCCTCATAAGCAGCCAAAGACATACCACCTTTCTCTATAGTCATAAACTCATCTTTCTTGCGATCCCTCAAGGTTCTAGGCACATATTTCTCTAAGAATAGAGCATGAAGCTGGGTCCAAGTGAGTGGAGGTAAAACTGAAGATCTGCAGTCCATATGAGCTCTCCACCATTGCTTGGCCTCACCTTGAAGTTGGAAGGACACAAACTCAACCCCATGTTGATGAACACTACCTAATTTATGAAGCCTCTCATAGCAATCTAAGATGAACTCATAAGCATCCTCACTCTTAGAACCAAGAAATATAGGAGGCTTTAGCTTCAAGAACTTAGTCAACATTTCATGCTCATTACCAATCATAACAGAATCCAACAAAGGACGGAAGAAAGCATCATTACCTCCAGTCCCGCCCACCTTAGGCCCAGTGCTAGCAACAAGAGGATTAGTAGGAGATTGAGTTATTTGATCATAAGGAAGCACTCCAAGACCAACCAACCCTTTCAAATATGTCATGATTTGTCGAGCTAATGTTGGATCGATGGGAGGAACATTGGTAGTTTCAGCCTGCACCTCTTCCTCTTGTCCCACATCCTCAACATTCTCAATATCAACATTATCCTCTTCAATCTCTTCATGATGCGCATGAAGGTTCTCATTCATAGGAGCATTCTCAACCGGTACCTCATTCCCAGTAGGCGCTACCCTTCCACGACCTTTACCTCTACCTCGACCGTGACCTCTCGCTGTAGATTCCTCAGCTGGAGCATTAAAGGGAGCTACGGGCCTGACGCCGTTATACCTAGTATTAACCATCTATGGACAGAAGAGTGAAAGAGGTTAGACACCAATTCGAATCGACATATACCAATTAGAATCAAGTTATAGCACGGAACGAGACAAGAGAAAATAGAGAGATTTCTTAAAGTCCTATAGCCTCTGAAAGAAAATTAAAGGCGTCCCTGTACCATTCTGTAAGACTCTACTAGACTCGTTTTGGTACATCGAGATCAACTAACTTAGGCTGTGATACCAACTTTGTCACGACCCAGACCATCGTGATTGGCACCCACACAAACACTCCGGTGGGAGAACCACTATTACAACCCCAACCAAGCAACTAACCTAAAAAATAAGGCATTTAGGTATATGAAAACGAAAATAATAGCTAAAAACTGAAGTTCCCCTAAACTTCAACAAAAGATCTAACAAGTAACAATGCGGAAGAAATAACTTAGAACCTGAAAGTCAATGTACCAAAACATCTAAAGTTCAACAAGTCTAAACAAGAAGGGATGTAACCGCAATCTAATGAACTGATCAAATAACTAGAACATAAGTGTAAGTTCGAAAATGGTGGACATAGACGAAAAAGAACTCATGGCATCCCGGAAGAATTGGCTCACCCTTGAATTCGAGCGATCACTGATCTCCTAAGCGAGGTCTGTCAGTAGGCGCTTGAAGATGCCCTGTACTCAACAAAAATAAGAGCAAGTGCAGTTTCAGTACACAACCACAATGTACTGGTAGGATCACACGGCTATCCCACTAAGTGTAACATGAGTAAGTCATTACAACAATATAATCACATGCATCTATCGAACATAACAATATTATCAACATTTACGAGCAACGACCAACTTCACATTTTATATCAAATCATTGGTCCTCTCATGGAACCCAAACCCAAATAATTAGCATACCGGAACGTGTTACCCGATCCAAATGTTATGCCGGAACGTGGAAACCAATCCCATATTTGTGCCAAAACGTTGCAACCAATCCAAGTTAGTTATGCCTGAACGTGGCAACCGCTTCATTCAACACACCATAATCACAATCACAAGTATATTCTCAAGATCATACAATTAAGTCATGATTCATGACATTCATCATTCCTCTATATCATTTACAACAAGTGTGATCAATAATGCAACATTCAAATACATACAAGTATCATAATGAAGCAAGAACAAACATACATACACAATCATAGAATCACAACCATCACCTACCTCGAAACAAGCTTGAAACCCTAAGAAACTTGATCCTTCCCATTCCGAATTCGTTCCACTTGTTCTTGGTCTACAAATAATTAATATAATACGGGAATCAATAAACAATCACTAATTACCCGAATTACTAACAATTCTATGAACCCTAGATCAAACCCATGATCCCAAGTATCCAAATTAGGGTTGTTTCCACCCTAGACTCTATATCAAACCCCCCCCCCCCGCATTAATATTTACCCATTCTATTACGTTCTACGGATAAAAAAATGGATTCGAAGAGTGAAAAGCTTACCTTTAGCCTCGAGAATGATGGAAAACGAGTAGGAGTCGCCTGGGTTTCATTCTTTAGCTCTAAAATTCAAAAAGTGCATAATAAGGTTATTTAGGGGTTTATTAACGACCTTAAGTCGCATCGAGCCCGCCACAATGGCCTTCACCCCGCTGTAGCGGCCCCGCCAGAGTGGCGAAAACCCCCACAAAGGTGGATTGCACGAACCAATGAGCTATTTAAAGAATTCCAAAATCCCCATTTCACAACACACCTCTAACCCACGATGCTAAGAAAATACCCTTTACGCTAAGATCAATTTCGGGAGTTCTACTCGCCCGAATTCAATTCCGTAAAGTCGTACGGGTTCTTTAACGAGTTATCTATCTACTCATGTAATTAAAATCATAAATAATTCATCCGATTGTTACCAGATTTCCCTACACCTTTATGATTTCGATTTCATCCAAATCTGGACTAGGTTGAGAAAATCCAATTACTACGAAAAAGTTTTTCGTCCTAAATTTTTTCCCCGTTGGCTTTTCTATAACGACGGAACCCGGTCGTTACAATAGAGTAGCTTCATAAACCATGTGTGAGAAAATCTTTCACCATTCATGATCTTTTCATAATATCTATATAAGTCCCATAGTCATTAACTTCATATTAAAAGTATCATACTACTAATGATATTAGTTTTAGAAAACTTGATCCATGATCATTGACGGCATATCCGGATACCATACTACTCAAGACCTAATATAGAAAAATAATCAAAAACATTTATGGAAAATCTAGATGTCATTTATGTCATGTGGCTAACCTTCATAAAACATATAGTTACCTTCATCTATAAGCTTACTTAAGTCATAAACATTGTTTTCATAAAACATGCAAAGATTCCATAAATCATAGTTCACAAGCTTCGTCATGTGATCGCAGTCAAAAGTCATAAATCATGCATGGGTTCATAAAAATTCAACTCAAAAACATGTTATTACTTCTGTTCATGCATTAAAAGATAAGAAACAATTAATTGAATCATAATTGAGAAGAACCCATGAAGATTGAATAACACCTTAACTTTGAATTGAAAATTGAACTTGTAAAATTGGAAGATCTTGGGAACCCTATGGAGGAAAGAACTCCATAGGATAATAATATACCTTAGTGATCAAGGCCCAAGAGCTATGGTGATCAATTGGAGGTCTTGAAGTGAAACCTAGCTTCTTCTTCCTTAGCTTTAGCGAGAACTTTTGTGGAAGAACTTGGAGGGAATTTCAGATTTAGGAGAGTGATTTCTTGAATGGGTAGTTTAGGACTTAAAAGACTTATATAGGGCTTAGAATAGGGGCTAAAGCGACATAACTTGTGTATTAAACACATAGGAAATGACAAAATAGCCCTGACCTAAAAAGGTGATGGAGACCTATATGGGAGGCCTTGACGGACCATTTAGCCCTTCATGGTCCGTGTAGGGGGTCGTGAAGGTGAGGTGGAAAAATTTGAAAGGCCTAAACGACCACCCTATCCCTCCCCATGGGTTCTGAACCCTTTCACGAGCCGTTTAGGCCTCCGTGAAAGGTTCACGGTTGGGCTTTGCGGACCTGACCATTCAACCCACTTTACATTTTCCAAATCCCAAGGTGTTACAATATCTTCCCCTTGGGAACATTCATCCTCGAATTGGACTCAAACTAGAAAGAATAGAGTAGGAGATAACTAACAACCCAACATGAATGTAATTTCATTAAAATACACATATCCAAGGAGGAAAAATGATTACAAGCTAAAACATACTTTCAAAACATATTTTCATGAAACATACATGCAAATCATACACAAATGGCATAATCATGTAGCAATAAATCAAGCTAAATCATATATTTAAAAATCAATTTTTCATGAGCATGCATGCATGAGGAAACACAAGAGTGACTAAAAACCCAAGAATACTAAAGAGTGAACATGAGGGGCTAATTCCTCAAGCTAGACCCGAAAATGATGGAATAAGATAGGGATACTAAGACATCACATAGCTTCCGACCTTTCACATACCAAACCATAGCAAGGAGCCCTTCATTATTTGAAATAGTTCCACACACACCAACCATGAAGTACACTATCTCCCCCTTGAGAGTAAACCACACTAGTCTTTTCGAATCCATCTCGCTTAACCCAAGTATAGCACAAAAGTATTAACAACCACAGAACCATCGAAACAAGTAAATACTTCAGAAGTTCCCACAAGGATTTCAAGGTCGACCTTCAACACAATAACCATACACAGAGTCATATCATAATCAATTAAACACTTAATATCAATCAATGTATAACCACAAGCTAAAAGGCCATAACTTACCAATTACCACATCCGGGTAACCCTCGTGATCTTGTCGAGCCCGAAGAGCATAAAACTTATTTTACCTTGGGGTACCCAAACTGGAACCACTAGGTTGAACTTGCCTACTATCCATTCCCTTAGTAGCAAGCAATTATCAATCTCTCATCTTGTGACCGCTCTTTCCATAGCCATAGCATGCGTTTGAACCGGCTAGACACTCACCTTTTTAACTTTTTTCATACCTCTGACACTTGGACACCATTTTCTCACTAGAACCATTACCTTGAAACTTAGGGTTAGACGCCCTATCTTTGTTAAACTCTTGTGAACGATCATTTCCACCGAACCTCGAATGCGAGAAATCACCATTGTCTATCCTAGACCTCTTTGAATCCCTAGCCTTCTACTTAAGTTTTTCTCCTTCGATTTATTGAGCATGTATAATCAAGTGGGAGACATCCATCTCCCTAACAAGCATGTCAGTTAGGAATTCTTTGACCACCAAGTCGGAAACACCCGACACAAATTTACTCATTATTTCCCTTGGATTGGAAATCATAGTTGGAACATATTTCGATAGTTGAGTAAACTTTACTGCATATTCTTTGACATTCATGCTGCCTTGATGAAGATTAATGAATTCAAGCACCTTTGCCTCCCTCATCTCAAGGGGAAAGAACCTATCTAGAAAGGCAACCTTAATTTCTCTCAATCAAGAGGACCCTTATCAATTTCCCTCTCTCCCTTCCATAGGTTAAAAAAAACATGAGAAACATCTTTGTGTTGGTGGACATCCAATTCTACCTTTTCTATCGAAGTGATAACTATAATCTCAACAATCTTGTGAACCTCATCGATGAATTCTTGAGGATCTTCCTCAACTTTAAAACCAAAGAACTATGGGGGATTCATCGTAGTAAAGTCCCTCACCCTTGTTGCCATCGTACCCACCCTTGGGTTAACGGGAGCCACACCCTATCTATTTGCTTGAGTCATCATAGCTTGGACCAATGTGTGAAATGCGGCTCGAAATTCATTATGAGATACTTGCTCGGCCAAAGGGTCAACGGGCACTTGGGGAACCTCTATTGCACGACTTAAGAATGACTAAAGAAGTGGAGTCTCCTAAACACTTTGTAGCCTTCTATTCATAAATGTGGCGCACTTCACACTTATGAACAAGACTCTACCCAACGCAGTTTGTGAGAAATCCTAGGACCTTTATATAAACATTGTGCTTTGGATACCAAGTTTTTCACAACTCAAAGTATACCCTAGGTGTAACATGGTGTATAGAACCTCGAAAGGCCCTACACAAGTCACTTTGCATACATCATACAAGTTAATAGAAATAAAGATTTCAAAAGAGCATTTTCAAATATATTTGGACTACACAAAGAATTGATTTGAATTATTAAGTAGAAATGATTAAAGAGGGAAAGCTAGAAACTCAACAGTCTTATCATAATTATGAATGACGTTCCTAATTTGTATACATGCTATGAATGTTTTATTGCTTTATTTATCTTATTTATTGTACCGTATAATGATGATAAAAGTATATTTCTTGATTCCTTTTACTAAAAAAAATATATTTCTTGATTAAAGAGAAATTTTCATTTTATTAAAGAATTTGGTGATTCCACTTTAATATTCGAGCTTCTCACTTTCAGATTTAGTAATAAATTAACGATAGTTAGAGCTTCCAACTTTTAGATTAGTAATAATAACAATAATAGTAATATAATTATGTATATAATATTTAAATTTATTACAACTTAAGGTTACTATTAGTACACAAAATACTATAGGACTATTTAACATTTGATTAATTAGATTTCTTATAAAATTTTAATTTGATGTAGGGGCAAAATGGTATTCCCAACTTTGAAGATAGGAGCTTCTCACTTTTAATATAATATGATATGATAATCAATATAAAAGAAAAATAAAACTAGTAACCGTGATTTTACGGAAGACTCTAAGTCTCTATAGTGAATCCAGAGGCATATGCAAAGGGGGTCACCAGGTTCACGTGAACCCATGATCCCCTCCCAAAATCATAAATACTAGTGTTATATTTTTTGTTTTTTGTTAAATATATATGTGTGAACCCACACTCGAAGTATCATATAATGCGACGATGATTGGGTGCACCTCTTAGATACTTGAATTTTATATCTATTTTATTTTATTTTTCTTTCTAAAATTGGGTAACACCTCTCTAAGTGGTTATTGATAGCACTTTTGACGTTTTAATTAATTAAGCATTTCAAATTTGGACCTATAATTTTAAAATTTTAACTGTTTTCAATAATAAGAACCTAAATGTCAAAACAATTAGATCCACCTTTTCATAATAGTGCCATCATCCAAAAATCCTGGATACGCCTGAGTGAATCTAATGCTTCATATTTCACAACTTCTATAAAGTTTTGTAAGCTTCATATTTGGGTTATCAATTTATCATATTTTTAAAAATGATTGTGGCTGCAAGAAAGCTTACATGCACCCTCAATCTAAGTTGAAACTATGTCATGTCCTATCTAATCATTTCTCATCAATACTTCTTCAATCTACCTCTTACTCTCTTAAAATCATTGATAGCCAATCTCCCACGTATTAGTACGGAAACATCTATGCATCTTTTTCCATGAGTTCACATGAACCCAAATAAACCCCTCGAAAAAATACATATTTGCCATTGGTTTTGCAATGAAAATGAAAAACTTAAAAGTAAAACACTAATTTTGAATTAGAGGGAAAAAATTTAAGTGTCTATAAAATATATAGCAGTGGAAGTTTAAAACGTTTCTTTTTTCAATAGACAATCCTTTCACTAATTAGATTATTATATAAAGGCAGTTATCCATCTTTTTCAGTCATTTCATATTCCAAAAAAGTGCGAAGTCTCTACTCATTTTCTTTTTCTGTTTTGATTCTCTCTACCAAAAAAAATGTAAACTGCAGGAGAACCAGCTATTAAACAAGGAAAACAACCAATGTATAAAGGAGGACCATTCGAGGATTATGAAGAAAAAAATGAAGGAAAAGAATTTGATTTTGATAAGTGGAGCTGGTAATAGGTTACAATACTAATTTTCATAATCATTTTAGTATAAACTTTACATAAACATTACTACATTTTTTACTTAAAGATCAGAAACTTGATTTTTGAGATGTATGTGCTATTTTTGCAGAGCTGTTTGATATCTGATTTGCTTGCGAAACTGTTTCAGTTCCTAAGATTCAGAGATCATTTTGATATGAATTTTGAAATTGTTTCACTTTCAACTTTAGTTTGATATCATCTCTTTTACTTACTTATAGAATTAGAGATGTTAACTCCTTTGATAAAAGCGGAAAGATCAGATGAAAGTGGAGCTTTAATCCACTCTTAATTTTCAAGGTCAAGTCTCCATAGCAACATTATCTTTTCAACGGAGCATTAATTTTCAGTGCTTAACCATCTTCTTCAGTCACTTCATATTTGAAACAAATGTTAAAATCTTTACTCCTTTTCTCTTTCTGTTTTGATTCTCTTTGCGAAACAAAATGGTAAAACCAGTTCCTCAAAATGAAGTTTAAGAAGAAGAAGTGCAAATGGAGATTGATGAATAGAATGGAAATCAACAATCAAATAAAAAAATGGAAGAAGCAGAGGAGGGAAAATCAGAGGAATTGGATGGAAATCGAGGACGAAAAAGGAAACACCAAAATGAAGAAGAGAAAGAAAACACCAAAATGACTAAATGATCAGAAATTTGATTTGATTTGATGTATGTGCTTTTTCCGCGAAACTGTTTGATAGAATAAAAGATCCATTAATTCTGATATCCAAGGTCCAAGTCTTCATGGAGTTACGTTCACAATTTAATTACGTTTGCTAAACAATCTATAGTTAGTATTTACTATATGTATACTATGTTACAGAACCTTTCAAGTAGATAATCAGATCAACGTGATCTGGTTTGCTTGAATTTTCAGTTCGACTGTAGTTTTCAGGTCATTGTTTTTTCGTGAGATTATGCATAAATTGGCAGGCCTTGTTGACGACAAAGGCAATGTTGGGATGCGTAAGTGTGACATATTGTAAGGCTCCGACAATTTTTGATATACATAGCATCATGGAACAAGGGACTGTCACCAATATGTAGCTTTGAGTTCACTCCCATAGGAGTTGAAAGTGGCTTACAATTCTGCATACTAGCATTTTTTTAAAAGAGATGTAATTTACTGCTCCTGAGAGAGGGTGATGCCGGAAGATCCATGAGAGACTTGAATACCAAGGAAAAAACTTAAAGGACCAAGGTCATGAATTGAAAATTCTGCTCCAAGTTTGGTGATGATGCTTTCCAGTTGGGATGAATTATTTTCGGTGACTATAATATCATATGTGTAGACCAAGATATATAAGCCACTACACTGTGAGCTTGATAAATAAACAAAGATGTATATGATTTTGAAGTAGTGAACCGGATAATAAGGAGGAAGTTAAGAAGGCGCATGTACCATACTTGAGGTGCCTATTTGAGACCATAGATTGATTTCCCAAGCTTTCAAATGTTATTTGGATATTAAGGATGTATGAAGCTCAAACGTTGTGACATATAGACTTCTTGCAGTCCAACATGCAGTAAAGCATTTTGCACATCTAATTGATGCGAAACCCAGTGGTGCAATGCTTCCAAGGTGAGAATAATGCCAATGGTACCTGACTTAAGAATAGGGGTAAATGTCTCGTAGTAGTCATGACCCTCCAGTTGATGAAATCCCTTTGCAACTAAGCGAGCCTTGTAGCACTCTATCGCACCTGAATAATTTCTTTTTACTTGAAATACCCACTTGCACCCAAGAATATTCAGTGAGGAATCATACTGAACCAAAGACCAAGTATCATTCCGCAGTAATGCATCCATTTCAGATGCCATACCGCCCGCCAATCTTTATGTTTGGAAGCTTCCCTGAAACATGATGGCTCACATGTTGGAGGGGGTAATACATCTGAGGTAGTGCCAAATTTGAGGACGCGTGCATATTCTGAAGAACCATATGATGTGAGTATTAAGGAGGGGCTATGAGCTTATCAGTACATGTTGGCGGAGGCAGCATAGTAGGGGAAGATTCTGGGAGCATGTTGTTACTACTTAAGTCGACAACAAGGGGTAAAGTAGGGGAAGAGGTGTTGGGAACACCTTAGAGGGAAGTTGGTTGTGGATTGGAGCATCCAATGAAGGTATAAGAGTAGCTATGGAAGTTGGACTGGTAGTGCATTCGGGACTTAAAGAGTGAGAAGAAGGGTCTCCTAAATTAATGTTAGGATAAGTTAGTGATGGTGAGGGTGGCTGAGTAGGATGGGGTAGCAAAGGAGGAACAGATCTGATAGAAGAAGATTGATAAACGACTCTATATGGAGGCATACAAACTAGAAGGGAAGCCCAATGTGTGGTAGACGGAGACTGATTTGGTACGGTGCTAATGATGGACGACTTGTCGAATGGAAATTTTATTCATCAAAGCGAATATGTCAGGAAACATAGACACGTCCACTGGATTGATCCAAACAACGATACCCTAGGTGAGTTGGGCTATATCCAAGAAACGCACAAGGTTTTCTTTGGAAATCAAACCTGTGTTTGTTGTAAGGTAGGAGGTAAGGAAAGCATAGACATCCGAAGACCTTAAGAAAAGAATAATCGGGTTTGGAATGATGGACTAGTTCATATGGCGAGAGATTATGAGTTGTGACTGAAGGAAGGCGACTAATAAAAAAACAGCAGGCTCAAGTGTGTATTGCCAAGAGCAAAAGGGAACCAAACTATGAGCATGAATGCTTAGGCCAGTTTCGACTACATCGCAATGCTTTCATTCAACTCTGCGTCGTTGCTCGTGAGTATGAGGGCAAAAGACTTGATGAGCGATGCCAAGTTGAGCAAGGACAAGTTATAGGGATAGGAAGTCCCCGCCCCAATTGGATTGGATAGCTTTAATTTTGGTATTAAATTGTCTTTCACTAAGGGTGCGAAACTAATTAAATATTCGCAAAACATTAATTTTTTGAGAAAGAGGAAACCCCAACAATAGCTTATGTAATCATCAACAAATAATAGAAAATATTTGTTTCCTTGAGATGAAAGAATGGGGTCCAAAGCTCAAACATCGAAATATAACAATTGGAAGATAGAAGAAACTTTTATTAATGCTCAGAGGTAAAGGCAATTGGTGCGATTTGCCGAGTTGACAAGAACTACAAATAGAATGAAAACTAGAACTAGTTCATGGCAATTTATGTGTCCTAATAACTTAAAGAAGAATTGGTTGATGAGGATGTCAACAAGAGGGAGACGCCTTGATAGAACAAAGAATCGAGAGTGAAGGAGACTTGGAAGTAGAAGACGGTTGGAGAGTGTAGAGTCCCCCATCACTCTTGCTTGAAAGAACTGGTATCTTGGAAGCTTGATCCCTCACAATAAAATGGAAGGGATGAAATTCAAAGAAAACATTATTATCATGAGAAAAACGTTGGACGGAAAATAAGCATTTAGTGATCAAGGGAACATGAAGATTGTTATTTAGATGAAATATAAGAGAGGAAGGAAGGGTGGTGGCATTACCAGTGTGATGAATGGGGATGCTACCATTACCGTTATTTAGACGAAAGAGAACAGAAGAAGGAAGAGTGGCATTACTAGTGTGATGAATGGGGATGCTATTACCATTACTCACATGAGACTAATCAGGTCCTTTATAATCCTCAATATGATGAAATGTGGTGAGATCAGGGCTGATGTGGTACGTCACTCCAGTGTCAGGGAACCATTGTTGAGATACTACAGTTGGAGTTGAATGTGATAGATAAGTTACAAGATTCGTGTTTTTGCTGTAACGTTGGAAGCAATTTGGGGCAGTGTGGTTATGGCCATTACAAATTTGACACTTTTGTCGCCTGTTGGTGAATTGCCAAGTGTTAAGATGTATGTGTCCACTATCAGTCAATGGACCAGGTCCCTTGACACAGTAAGAACAGTAACAAACAACACAAGCAATAAAGTAAGCAACACAAACAATTTACGTGAAAACCCCCTTGCTCAAGGGTGGTGAAAACCATGACCTGTACTCACAGAATTTCAACCCAACTTCATTTAACTCTAAAAGGAGTGATGATTCAGATTACAGACTCTTGTAACCTAGGAATTTAAGTGTAAATCCCTCCCCCCCTCAGTGTAGCAACTCTACTACAAAGAAAGAACTAAGCAATAACTCTATTGCCCACTAAACCATCTAACTCTAGATGATTTAGATTTCAACTAAAAAACAACTCTGTTGCCCACTAAACCAATTAACTCTAACTAATTCAGACTTCTTGACTTGAAACAAAAATTGATCTAATTCCTTTATAACACAGGAATAGATCTACAATGATAAGCACTGAAGTATGAATCCTAAGACAACTAGGACACAAATAGCTCTATCAGGTCCCTATTTCTATCGAGGAAGATACTTCTCTAAAAGATGGTTTTTGCTTGTGTTCTTGAATATTTCAGGAATGCAAAAACTGAGGTTGTGTCTATTGAAAGGAACCTTATAAATGATAGACACAACCTTAGAAGCCATGCTATTGGCCAACGACTCTGCCACAATGTTCGAGAGCCGCGCACCAACTCCTGCAGACCTACAAGTGTCAGAGACTGCAATGTACTTTTTTCAGCTGTCCCTTTCTCGCATATTAACACCATGGGATCAGGTCCCCTTATCAGATCCCTTTGTTTGTCAAATCATCAAAACTAAAAATAACATTTCCCTTTTTTTGATGATGACAAACAAATATGAAACCTTCCCCCTATCAACCTTCTCACCTTAGCAGTAACACACCTTCCCTGTGAACTAGCCAAAAAGTTATCATGACAAACAATAATTTCCCCCTTTTGGCATCATTAAAAAGGAAGGATAGTAAACTAGGATTAAGAGTATGCCTGCAAAGTAAGATCATAGCCTATTGGCAACACAAGCATAATAGAAAAGCAGAGAAATAAGAATGATCAATCAAAGCAGAGATCTATTTCATTGCAAAAGAGAAAACAGTCAATACATCATAATCATTAAAAGTTGGTTTTCCGAACCCAAAGTTTATTTTTAACAATTTTGTACTTTTATGCAAATGATCTTATCTTGTTGTCGTGTGCTGGGCCTCTCTGATAGGATTATTATGTTTAAATGCTTGTTTTTATAATCTTGCATGTAATGGTTTGAGTGTTAGATTCCCGTGATTGGGTGCTTTAAAGTTCATTCAATTCTTGTGGGGTTGTACTTGCATGTTGTTTAAGTTAGTTGGGTGAAGCCTAAGTAGCCCGTATTTGTACCAAACGACATAATTTTCTAGATGATAGAGAGGGTGACGTCATTCTTAAGGGCAAAAGTCGTCAATTGGCAAAATTTGGCAAAATCGAGAGAAGTCTGAGTATCCCAGGGTAATGGGTGCTATGGGTCTAGTCTTAATTTGAGTTGTGCATGCTTTGCTTTTATTTTCGGGGGTTGTGGGGTTGAATTCGAGAAGTGGGGTTAAAAGTAGGCATGTTGGGTCATTTGGCAAGCTTGGTCGAGCTCGCCAAACGACTCAGCGGTTCGCCAAAGGTCTTCTTGATCGCCCTTTATCGGCACCCCTGTAGGTTAAATTGCACTGTAACTTTTGGCGGGCTAGCCCTTGCTCCCCGAAAGCTGTCGGAGATTCACCGAAAGGCTCTTCCTATCACCGACTTGCCAACAATTTAAAGCCAAACCTTTCAGCGAGCCTGATCCAGCTCGCTAAAGTGATTCGGTGACTCACCGAGTGGATCGGCGAGTCTATCTGCAAATGTTTTTCTGTGACTGTACTAGAAGTATTTCTAACGTCTTCCCGTTGTTTTGCAGATATGGTGAGAACAAAGATAGACATGCCACCCCGCAAAATAGTACGGGGTATCACTGTAAATGGATGGGGCTCAAATCCTCCAAAGAAGGGAAGAGAAGAGCCTCCACCAGGTGACAAAGGCAAGGGATTGAGGCCCATATCTGACAGGGTTACTACTGGCGCCCAAGCTGCTCTCTCTGACCCTGAGGATGACCAGCCTTTGCAGTTCTGGAGGGCTGAGATCCGAGCTAGATCTCACCCTGACTCCACCAGGGTTCCTCCAGCTTCCACACCAGCAGACTCAGTGCCAGCTCCGACACCTCCTATGGCTACATGCCACCAGTCGCCCCTCCTCCAGGCTTCTGAACTGGTTGAAAGGCGATGGTTTGTGAACTATTATAGAGGAGAAGTTGCAATCGACAGAAGGCATGGAAGTCAAGTAATCAGATGTGAGGTACACCCTTCAGTTCCACAGATTCGAGCAGTTCACCAGGCCTCAAGGCCCATATATTCCCTCATGGGTCCAGGATTTATACACAGTCTATGGTGCTCTGGTTCCAAAAAATAGAAAGAAGGCCAGCGAGTTAAGACCAGTTAAATTAGTCATGGTCCGGGGCAAGGAGGTTGAATGCAATAGCGAGTACATCAACACAGTACTTGACTGGGGTATGACTTTGACTACTCCAATATGACTACCGCTACAACTTCATTGGATGAGCTAAAGGGCTGGCTGGCACCCCTCATCTCAGATATTACCCCGAGGTGGATAGAGGCAGGAGTCCCTAGTGAGAAGAGGGACTTGAGTGTAGCTGCTCGTTTCTGGTTTGGATTCAGCAGCAACTCGATTATGCCTTCCCAGAATGAGTATGTTCTCCATCATCCTAAGGTGGCCTACCTTGGGTCAATTATTTCTAGGAAGAACATTGATATGGGGCTTATCATTAAACAGGAGATTGCCATGAGGGCCAAGCAGAGTCAGACCTCCTTGCCATTCCAGGTCCTGATCACTGAGTTATGTCGGCGTGCTGGAGTGCCCCGGGATGATACGAGAGATATTGAGGTTACCCAATCTTCCTTGACTATCATTCGTCACATTGAAACCGAATATACTAGAGAGGAGGCTGACAGGAGGAGGGCAGCTCTGGTGGACACATCCTCGGAGTTGGATGTTGACTCAATACCTGCAGAAGCACCTTTGCCTACTCCGGCCTCCGGGCCTTCAGGTACTTCTGCCCCTACCTCTACTTCACATGCTCCAGGCACATACACTTCCTCCCAGCAGACCAAGATTACTCAGGCGATGATCCTGAAGATGGGGCATCTGGCCTATTCAGCTGACGTGAGGGTTACCAGACTTGAGAGAGACATCCCTTTTATCATTGAGGGTGCCATTTTAGCTACATTGACCCCCCTTTAGACTTCCATTGACACTCTCACCATGAGATTAGAGACTTGTGAGAGCAGGCTGGGGGAGACCTTCTAGGTTACGGCTTTGAAAGTTGAGGTAGCAGACTTAATGAAGGATGGACTATCTGAAGTCTACAGACTCCACTTCATTACTGGAGGCTGCAGATGATTTGGACGATCTTGAGACTTCAGATATTCCTTCGGCTACCACCGGAGATGTACACAGTGATGAGGCACTAGTTGATAAGTCGGATGTTGAGACCGATGAAGAGCAGATAGAGATACGAGAGGAGAGCATATATGGAGACTTGCCGGATCTTGAGGAGACGATTATGCAGTCGGTGATCCAGACATCGCTGACCGAGATATCCATTCTAGCTCCTAGTGGATTTGGTACTGCTATTCCTTCTGAGGTGACTCAGGGTACTAAGGCCCGAGATCAGACTGATGCACCAGGCACTGATGCCCAGGAAGATGTTGCAATTGTGTAGATAAGATCCTTTCTTTACCTTCCTCTCTGTCTTTCTTTATTTTGACTTATGGATATTTTATTTTGTTTGCATTTGAGAACAAATGACTTTATTTATTATGGGGTGAGGCCCATCTTTTGTGTGATTTTTCTGAATATTGGTTTTGTTTATATAGTTGGGTTTTGAGCAATAATTGTGTTTTTACACTGCTTTTATGGATGGTTGAGCTTGTGGCTCCTTGTTTATAATTGTAAATAATTTTTTACCCTTCCGTAAAAATGTGCCACCTCTTGTTTGTGTTAAATGTGGCTGCTCTTTTGAAAATTTTAGTATCAGTTTTGATCAATACCGATGACTTGAATAGTGCTCATAATCCAACAAAAATGAATGTGCGGCTACGATGAGGCCAAATAAAGTTGCATAGTCAATATGTGAACTCTTTGCATCTCGTTGTGACTAGCCAAGTATCAAATTGAGTCTCTTTTGATGAACATTGAACACTAGCAAAAGTGTGGAGTCTTGTTTGACATTGGTGTCTATGCCCTGTGTGATGAGCTTACCGTGAACTATGTGTGATGACACCTAGAATTTTCCCTGTTGGTCCGGTTAACTAAGTGAGGCAATCTCTTGATATGATCTTAAGCAACTTTAAAGAGTGTAAAACAATTTAATATTATACCTCTTTTGTGGCCTACCTTGTGAGTGTGTAAACCCCTTTTGAGCACCCCTTGAGCCTTAACCTTTTTTTTGGAAGAAACTTGATGTCATTCTGACCTTTCTTGATCCATTACCCATAATCCTCATAATTTGTGTTTTGTTTGAATAGCCAACTTAGGCCAAAAGACTAAGTTAGGGGTGTGGTGAAAAGAGAAGGTAAATCAAGAAGTGCAAGAAAGTCTCCTTTGACCCTTGGTTTTGAGAAAAATGGAACCTCTCCATACAAAAAAAGAGAGTGAAAAAACAGAAAAAGAATGAAAAAGTTGTGGAATAAAGTTGTGAAAATACAAAGAAAATTGGGTTTCCAACAGTCCATGGAAAGAGAATAATGGGATGACTTGTGAGCACGAATGAAAATGATGAAGAAAAGGAAAGGAAGTGTTGTTCACACCATATTTCATGAGGACTATATCCATTGAGCCTAAATGACCATACCTTTGCACTCAGCCCCATTACAAGCCTTGAAAAGACCTTTTTGATCTTGAGTGAGCTGAAGCAAGCGTTGATTGGAAAATATGGGAAAACCTATGAGTGAAATCACACATCGTGTTCCTCTTTGTGAGAGTGTTGCATTTGATTCCAGAGATTTAAATTGTGATCCATTGTGTGTGAATATGGAATCATTCTTTGTGTGAGGGCATTTGAGTACCTTTGTTGAGCTTGAACTTGCATTTGAAGAAAGTATTGTGAGCTTGAGATTCTTTGATATTGGTGAGTCACAACTTGACTCTTTGAGTGCACAATTGATCTTTGCATGAGTAAGTTGAGTCTTGTTGTGTGCATTCATGATTGAGTCCTGCGTAGAATTGTTTAAGGACTCCTTTTTGAACTGCTGAAATTGAGTTTTACTTGAGGACAAACAAAAGTTTAAGTTGGGGGTGTTGATGAGTCCACGATTTGGACTCATTTAGGGCTTTATTTGAATAGATTTAGTGTCCTCAAATGCATATTTTGTGCCAATAACTGATGTAAATCCTACGATCTTTAGGTATTTGGATTGAGGGACAAAGCATGGACACTATTGAGCAAAAAGGAACAAGGCAGCTAAAAGAACGAAGAAAAGAAGGCCTGAGGATCGTCTAACTCATTAGGTGAGTCGCAGAACTGCCATGGTCTCGCCTAATGTTCCAGAGTGCCAAGTCCTGAAGGAGAAAATCAAGTCGGTGAGAGAAACGAGCAGTCGGCGAGTCACCAAACGGTTCCGCGATGCAGTGCTATATCGCCCAAAGTTACAGAACCTCAAGGATGCTGAAGGCGAAGGTAGAAAGGCGATGGAATGAACCAAAGGGCGGATCGCCGATCCCGACTAACTGCGCCGAATGGTTCTTCGCAGCACAATTTTTGACAACTATAAATACTTGTTTAAATTTTTAGCTTAGTATCTTATCTTTTGTTGAATCATATTATTATTAAGTTTTTGAAGTTTGGAGTGGAGAACTGAATAGAGAGACAATATTTCCTTAGATTTGAAGATTTACATTTCTAAGAAATTGGAAGTTGGTGTTGAAGATTCTTCATCATAGACCATTCTAAAGACTATATCAATCCTACCCAGTTGATGGAAACACAACTTGGTAACGATTTTTACCTTTTTACTATGTCTAGCTAAAACCCCAATTCTTGGGGTGTGATTATGTTATTATGAATTGATTTAACTGCTGGGTATTGTTAATTGATAGTTTATTTGCTGTTTAAAAGTGATTTTGTTCAGTAATTGTGGTTGAATTTAATGGGTTGTAGTTGCAAATACAATCATAACTTCGTGTTTTGGCTTGCTCGAGTGAGAGGTTTCCAAATAAAAATTATTGAATCGATTGTTTGTGAGTATTGGGTTGTCATGGGTTCAGCTCGAGAGAGTGAATCCTAAACCCTTTTCCACACATTCAGCTCGAGAGAGTGAATGTACTAAAGCGAAGGTTGTGCTTCATTACCGTTTATTGGTGTTCGAGAGAAACCAATTTTATTTAGAGTAAATTGTTCGAGAAAAGGTTTATCCCCACTAAAGTCTAGCTTATTCACTGATTTGTAGTTGTTTACTATTAATTGCAACTACCCGGTTGGTTACTCTAGCCATAATCCAATCACATCCCCAGAATCCCATCTCCATATTCATTTTTCGTGTTATTTGCTGTTTTAGTTGATAATTGAATACAGAACCCCCTCTTGATATTTGACACTTGTGTTACCCCAAACTTGAATTTATGTTTTTATTCATAAATGTTTTTAACTATAATTGACTTGAGCATATTTATGCTTTTCTATTAATTTTTGAGTACGAACCACTCCCTTGGGACTCGACCCCACCCCAACTCACTAGTTGGGTAATATTACTATTAACGATCGCTGACGCTTAGTATTGGATGAAGTGTCTTTGATCGCGTTCCTTTTTATCAGCCTCAAAGCGTGTAAAACCTGGTATCAAGGCATTAGGTTCAGGAGTCCAAAGGTGTCTGCATGCCGCACTAAGTAGAGTCTATTTAATGGGTGTAAAGCGTGCCACATCTATGAGGGGGAGGCTACAAAGTGCTTTATGAAAAACTTCACTTCCTTTGCAATTTGTATCGTGCATGAGGTGATTCAACTACTATTTTCTAAGCCATCATTGTATGTTTTAGATCATGCTTCCTCGCAGAGCTAATACACGTAATTCTACCACACAAAATGCTAACACAATTCCTCAAGTCCTTAACCATAAGGTTGCAAATACATAATTCTGGAATGCAATCCATCTTTTGGCTTAGACCATAGCCAACCAGAATAATCAGCATGCCCCAGTTCCTGCAAACCCCACTGGTGGATCATGTACAGCCATAGTTTGAGACTTTATGCATTTGAATCCACCTGAATTTCTAGGTACGAAGGTTTGTGAGGACCCACAAAACCTCATTGATGAGTTCAAGAATATTCTTGAGGTAATGCAAGTGACAGGTACTGATAGGGTGGAGCTCGCATCCTAGCATCTTAAGGATGTGGCACATATTTGGTTCAGTGGAAAGACAACAGGGGTGCGGATAGAGATCCTGCGACATGAGATTCTTTTACTGGAGCTTATTCTAGATAGGTTCTTCTTGAGAGACTTGAGAGAGGCTAAGGCTTTGGATTCATGAACTTGAGGCACGGTTCAATGCCGGTCAAAGAGTACAGGCTGAAGATTTTCAAGTTCACCAGGTATGCTCCTCACATGGTTGTCGATCCAAGGGCACAAATCAACAAGTTTTTGTTTGGAGTATCTGATCTGGTAAAGACCGAACCCAGTAATGCTATGGTCTTAGGGGATATGAATTTATTAAGATTAATGACTCATTCTTAGCAGGTTGATGGAGATAAGGTCACTTAAATGGCTAAGGATAGCGAAAACGCTAGTACAGGAAATTATGAATACTCTCAGCAAAGGTTGGACGGTGGGAACCGCTCACAGTTTCATCAGAGGTCTACAGCCCCAACACCTTCATCAGCTAACGCTCCCACAGGTTTGGACATGATCAGAAAGGGATATCATTAGGCTAAGTCACAGGGGAGGGCTTCACGTACCCGAACATTTCCAACTTGTCCAAAGTTTGTTAAAAACCATCCAGGTGAGTGTCTTGAAGACAAAGATTGTTGTTTTTGGTGTGGCTAGTCTGGTCATAGGTTAAAGTATTTCCCTTCTTCCAAGCCCCACTCAACAGGGTGCCACGTCTAGTACATGTGGTGGTCAGCGCCATAATAGTTTATGTGCTCTACAGGCTCACCAGGACTAGGAAGATACTCATGATGTGGTCACTCGTACATTACGAGTCTTTCATTTACATGTTTATGCATTATTAGATCCAAGGGATCACTTTCTTTTGTAAATCCTTATATAGTAGTAAACTTCGATGTCAGTCAAGAAACTCTCTCAGAAGCCTTGTCAGTCTCTACTCCAGTTGGTGAACCACTTATAGCTAGACGGGTATATAGAAATTACCCTATCATAGTTTCCCAGAAAGTCACCTAAGAAAACCTTGTAGAGTTAGAAATGGTATATTATGATATAATTGTAGGCATATATTTGTTCCATTCTTGTTATGCCTCAATCGATTGTAGAAATAGGATCGTTCAGTTTCTATTTCAAAACGAACCAGTCTTAAAGTGGATGGATAGTACCTCAGTTCTTGTAGGTCGATTTATCTCTTACCTTAAGGCCAGGAAAATGATTTCTAATATGTATATGTATAATCTTTTTCGTGTTAAGAATTCAAGCTCTGAAACTCCAACTCTTGAGTCAGTCCCACTCGTACATGAGTTTCTAGAAGTGTTTCCAGAAGACCTTCTCGGAGTCCCTCCTGAAAGGGAAATCAATTTCGGAATAGATCTCTATCCAGATACCCAACCTATTTCAATTCCACCTTATATAATGGCTCCAGCTGAGCATAAGGAATTGAAAGAATAGTTGAAAGAGCTTCTAGATAAGAGCTTCATCAGACCTAGTCTCTCTCCATGGGGTGCTCTTGTGTTTTTAGTGAAAAATAAAGAAGTTTCTCTCATGATATACATTTACTACCGTTAGAGGGTCAAAGTCACACTCAAGAATAACTATCCTATCTCCAGAATTGATGATTTTTCTGACCAATTGCATAGTGCTAGTTGCTTTTTTAAGATAGACCTCAAATCAGGCTATCATCAGTTGAGAGTCAGAGATAGTGACATCCTAAAGATAGCCTTCAGGATCGGTATGGTCACTATGAATTGGAAGTTTTTTTCTTTTGGACTAACAAATGTTCCTACAGCTTAAATGGACTTAATGAACAAGGTGTTCAAAAAGTATTTGTACTTGTTCATTGTCGTCTTTATTGATGATATACTCATTTATTTTTGGAGTGTGGAAGAGCATGCAACTTATCTGACGGTTGTTGTGCAAACTCTCAAGGATCAACATTTATTCAATAAGTTCAGCAAATGTGAATTATTGTTATAGTCGGTCGATTTCCTTGGTCATGTGGTATCCAGTGAAGGGTTCCGAGTGGATTCTAAAAAAATTTAGGTAGTACAACAGTGTCCCCAAACCCACCTCTCCAAATGATATAAGAATTTTATTAGGTTTTGCCGGTTACTATTGAAGGTTTGTTGAAGGATTTTAATTCATAGCTTCCCCATTGAAGAAGTTAACTTAGAAAAGGTCAAGTTTTATTGGTCAAATGAGTTTGATAAAAGCTTCTTAGAACTGACGACCACGTTGGCTACAACTTCGGTCTTGACTCTACCAGAGGATTCAGACGGTTATGTTGTTTATTGTGATGCATCTAGGGTTGACCTATGTTTTATATTGATGCAGAAAGGTAAGGTCATAACTTATGCTTCTAGGCAGCTTAAGGTCTATGAGAAGAACTACCCGACTCATGACCTCGAGCTTGTAGGTGTAGTGTTTACCCTAATGATTTGGAGACATTACTTGTATGGTGTTCATGTTTATGTGTTTAAAAATCATAAGAGCCTCCGGTATGTGTTCACCCTGAATGAATTTAATCTTCGTCAGAGGAGATGGCTTGAATTTCTCAAAGACTATGACATGAATGTGCTTTACCATCTGGGTAAGGCCAATGTAGTTGTTGATTCTCTCACCAGAGTGTCTATGGATGTGTAGAACATGTTAAGGAAGAAAAGAAACAGTTAGCCAAAGATGTTCATCGGCTTTCTCTCTTAGGGATTTTCCTTACGGACACATCAGACGGTTGGGTGATAGTTCAAAATGGATCAGAATCTTCATTGGTGACTGAGGTTAAGGAAAAGTAGGATAGCGATCCTATATTTACTTCAGTTGAAAGGAGTAGTTCATCAACAAAAAGTTGAGGTTTTTTCTAAAGGGGGAGATGGTGTACTTTGTTACCAAGGTCGCTTATTTGTTCCAAATATGGGTGAGTTGACGCATCAGATCCTTACCGAAGTCCATAATTCATGATATTCTATTCATCCAGGTGCCACTAAGATGTATCGTGATCTACGGGAAGTATTTTGGTGGAACAGGATTAAGAGAGACATCATAGATTTTTTGGCTGAGTGTCCTAACTATCAACAATTTAAAGTAATATATCAGAAACCATGAGGTGTGATTCAAGATATTAGCATTCCTACATGGTAGTGGGAAGTGATAAACATGGAATTTATTATGGTTTTACCTAGTACTCACAAACAACATTACTCTATTTGGATGATAATGGACAAAGTCACTAAGTCAGCTCACTTATTGGTTGTCAAGACTACAAATTCAACAAAGGATACGCCAGACTTTACAGCTAGATAATCAAGCTGCATGGGTTCCCTTATCTATCATGTCAGATAAGGGTCCTACGTTTGCCTCTAACTTCTAGAAATCATTTTAGAAATGTCTTGGTATTCAAGTAAATCTAAGTAAAGCATTTCATCCACAAATTAATGGTCAGACAGAGCGTATTCAGACCTTAGAAGACATATTGAGAGCTTGCGTGATCTATTTCAACGGTTGTTTGGATGATCATCTACTTATCATAGAGTTCACTTACAATAAAAACTTTCATTCTTGTATTCAGAAGGCCCCATATGAGTCACTATATGGGCGTAGATGAAGGTTTTTGGTATGTTGGTTCGATGTAGGTGAATCAGCCTTGATTGGGCGAGATTCAGTTCATGAGGCTAGGAAGAAAGTTGACCTCATCAGAGATAGACTAAAGACAACTCAGACTTATCAAAAGTCTTATGCAAATGTGCGGAGAAGGGACTTAGAGTTTGAAATCATGGGTCTTTTTAAAAGTTGCACTTATGAAGGGGGTGATGAGATTTAACAAGAAAAGGGAAACTCAGCCCCAGGTATGTAGGTCCTTTTATAATCTTGAAAATTGTTTGTAAGGTAGCTTATAAGTTACAGTTGCCAGCAGAACTAGCAAAGGTTCATCAAGTCTTTCAAATTTCCTTGTTGAAGAAGTGTGTGGCTGATCCGGCATCGATAGTAGCTTTAGAGAGTGTGGTTGTAATGGAAAGCCTCACCTACGAAGAGGTTCTAGTTGAAAGTCTTGACCCTGAGGTTTGTAGGTGTCATGAACTAGGGGTACCCCCTAGATGTACCATGGCGTATAGAATCCCGAAGAACTCCATGCAAGTCACTTAGTCCTCATAACATAAGAAATAGAACAATAAGAGTAAAACACAATTTTCAAGTCAAAAAAGTTTTTCATAAAGAAAGCGAAAGTCTAGACATGTGTATCATTATAGCCATCTATTACAATATCGAATGAAATTGGGTCTTGCCTATACATCATGTCCAAAAGGAAATACAAGAAATGGAACCTAAAACAATGTCTCTGTCATCGAAGCATGAGGACTCACCAAAGCTCGAAATCTAAAGATCAATACTAAGTCACGAACCTTGACCGTTGGACCCTACATTTGGGAACAATGCAAGCAAAGTATTTGTTAGTACAAATATGCACTAAGTTTGATAACTATGCATGACAACTCTTAAAACATGCAAAAAGGGACATTTTATTTCAAAGCATAAAAATCCCAAGTTTAAACATCATATAAGAGATTAGAAATCATACGTCATAAACATGGACAATATAAGTCAACATCATCTTAAAAACGTTTGAGCTCATTTAGAATACTTCTTGAAGTACTTTTAGTTCATTTTTCATGTTCTTGTTGTGGGAGATAAGCCTTAACCAACATGAGACCATGTGAGCTATAACATGAGGTGTTACCCACAGCGAAAAGGGGTGTCCTACTTGCCTAAGGTAGAACCATGTTTGTTAGCTTAGGTGGATCCACTAGCTAAGTAACCTACGGGGGCACGTAGTTTATGGCATATGGAGATTGCTACTACAAACCCAGACTCAACTAACGTAAAAGTCTTCCATCTCATTCAATATCCACTCGGTTCTATGCATAACTCCCATGGAATACTTATTAAGTCTTACTTAACTCATGTTTTATGGAAGGATGTCCTTGAAAATCAATCCAAGTTAGTTCATTAGGATAGCTCTTAGATCATGCTTGAGAAAACCTTTCACCGTCCATGTCTACATGTAAATCTTAGATTGAATTAGGTGAGAAAGCCTTTCAACCTTAGAATCCTCATTATGTGGGAAAACCTTTCACATCATGTTCATGTTGTGTTCATGAGAATAGCATTTCAATCAACACAACAACAACAACAACATAATCATTGACACTTTACCCTCAAAGCATCCTTAAAGCATTTACATAAAATTCATAAATTATGCATATGCTCATACTCACTCTTTCAAGGTTCAAAACCTACTTTCAATCATCAGACCTAAAATTCAAGCATTAGACATAGATTTCAATATAAATCAAGTTGTTCTATCACTTCATTCGTAACTTCATATAATTCCTCTTTCTTCAACAAAGACCCACATTATAAGATCACAATTAAGAAATATGGGAATTTCATTGTTTCTTGAGGATACATCATAAAAACCATAGGAAATCAATGATTCATGCTTATAATAACATAATTAAACAATTAGAATCAAGTTTGAAAGGAACCATGACTTTTGAATCAAAACCCAACAATGGGGGATGTCTATCTTTCATTTGAAATTGAATTTTGAAGGAACTCCATGGATGAAAGATATCAATGGATCAAAGCTATAATACATCAACAACAAAGCCCAATGCTAAGATTCAATGGAGAAAATGACCATTGACCTTGAACCTAACTTGAAGTTCCTCCTTCTTCTTCTCCTTCTTCTACTCCTTCTCCTTATTCTTCTTCTTCTTCTTCTTCTTCTTATTCTCCTTATCCTTCTCCTTCTCCTTCTTCTCCTTCTCCTTTTCTTTTTCCTTCTCCTTCTTCTCCTTCTCCTTTTCCTTCTCCTTCTTCTCCTCCTTCTTCTACTTCTCCTCCATCTCCTCCTTATCCTTCTCCTTCTTCTCCTTCTCCTCCTCTTTCTCCTCCTTCTCCTTTTTCTCCTCCTTCTCCTCCTTCTCCTTCTCTTCCTTCTTATCCTCCTCCTTCTCCTCCTTCTCCTCCTCCTCCTCCTCCTTCTCCTCCTCCTCCTTTTTATCCTCCTTCTCATGCTTCTCCTCCTTCTGCTTCTTCTACTCCTTCTCCTTCTTCTGTTGCTTCTTCTTCTTCTTCTTCTTCTTCTTCTTCTTCTTCTTCTTCTTCTTCTTCTAGTTTCTAGTGAGAGAAATATTTGAGAGGAGGGAATTTGGGGAATTCCTTTGGGTTTTGGAAAATAAGACTTGATGGGTGAGTTTTAGACTTAAAATGACTTATATAGGTGTCCTAGGGTTAATCACAACGACATAGATTTAGTCTCATTAAAATCGGAATTACTCATTTAACTCCCAACTTGCCAGTACAGTGCCATACTTCAAGTGTGGCCACACAGCCGTGGTCATCACAATTGGCCGTGGTGGCTTCTGTGGTGATGGGGCAGTAGATAGGGAAATTATCCCTTAACTCCAAGATTCCAAATAACCTTCACGAAGGGCTCCACAATCCGTGGTCCCTCTCGTGGTCACAATACAGTGGCTAGGCCACTCCCCCATTAACCCCTAAAAACTAACTCCCCTCCACGAGCCGTGAAGTTCCTCGTGAATGTGAGGCTATTTTTTGGGCAGTTTTGGCATGTCTACTGCCTAGCCCACCACAAGCTGTGGTGGTGGGCAGTGTAGGTTGGGCAGTGTCTAGGAAATATTTAGGCTTCCCTAGCCTGCACCCATGGCCCTTTCCCTCTTCCATGGCTCTAACCCTCACATTTATCTCTAGTTTAGCCTACTACTTTCTGGGGTTATACCTTATCTTCCCCTTGGGAACATTCATCTCGATTGAGGCTCTAGACACCTTACGGAAGTCAAGACTCAAGACTAGCTGCCCATCATGCATGCAACATCATAACAATGCACAAAACGAAGGAGGAAACATCAAATCCATACAGAACACATTCAATGCATCACAAGGAGGTAGGAACTACATCTAACAACCCATTATACATGAAACACTTTTAACATTTCTCATGTTCTAGGAGGAACTACCTTCTAAGATCAAAAGCATCCTAAACACAATATCATGGAGCCAATAAGCAATTTACTCTCAAAAAGAATAACTAAAGCATGTTCAACAATTGGTCTCCTGAAGAATATACGCAACTCATATATAATGCACAACAACCTGAAGAAAATTAACAATATAACTCGTTTTCTTTCACAACATAAGCTATCATGAACATGCATATCTTATGGAGATCATGGGACACATAAAACACACATGACTCCAAAACATAAAAAAATTGGAGAGGAACTCATTACCTCAAGCTAGAGTAGGAAAGAGATGACGATATAGGGACATCATATTGGCCTAGGTCTCCCAAGTAGCACCCTCAACCAAATGATTCCTCCACTACACTTTTATGGAAGCAACTTCCTTATTCCTTAACCTCTTAACTTGTTGGTCCAAAATCTCGATGGGAACTTCCTTATAAGAGAGACTTTCATCAACTCCCAACCCTGCTAGGGGAATTATAGATATCGGATCTCCAACACACTTCTTAAGCATAAAAACATGGAAAATTGGATGCACTGATGCCAACTCATTTGGAAAATCTAACTCATAGGCAACCTTATAAATACGTCTCAAAATGTTATATGGGCCTACGTACTGGAGACTAACCTTTCCTTTCTTACCAATCCTCATTAACCTCTTCATAGGCGAGATTTTGAAGTAGGCCCAATCCTGAACATTAAACTCAAGATATCTTCTTCTAACATCGACATAAGACTTTTATTGACTTTGAGCCATTTTCAACATCTCTCTAATGAGCCAGGATTTTTAAATAGCTTCATAAAGTAGCTCGGGACCTATCAAAGAGACTACACCTACCTCAGACCAACCTATAGGAAATCTATACCTCCTACCATAAAAAGTCTCAAACGGATCCATACCTGTGCTTGAATGATAACTATTGTTATAGGAGAATTCTATCAATGGAAAGTAGTGGTCCTAACTACCCTTAAAATCGATCACACAAGCCCTCAACATATCTTCTAAAGTTTGGATGGTACGCTCCGCTAGCCCATCGGTATGGGGATGAAAAGTTATGCTAAGCTTAACCTTGGTACCGAGACACTTTAGGAATGACTTCAAAAATTAGGAAGTGAATTGTGTACCATGATCGAAAATGATAGAAAAAGGCACACCATGTTACTTTACCATTTTTCTCAAGTATATTTTAGCATGGTCTTCCGCCGAATAGGAAACCTTGATTGGGAGGAAATGGGCCGACTTCGTCATCCAATCCACTATCACCCTAATCGAATTATGTTGTCGTTGGCTGCGAGGCAAACCAGATATGAAGTCCATATTCAAGTCTTCCCACTTCCAAGTAGGAATACCAATGTCTTGGGACAAGCCTCCCGGCCTTTGGTGCTCAACTTTCACTTGTTGACAATTAGGACACTTGGCATCAAATTTTGCAATATCTTTTTTTATCCCATTCCACCAATAGACTTCTCGTATATCACGGTACATCTTGGTGGCTCCCGGGTGAATAGAATACCGAGAACTATAGGCTTTCCCTAGGATTTGTTCCCTCAAGTCATTAACATTCGGAACACATAAACTGCCTTGATATCTAAGTAGACCATATCCCCCTTGGGAGAAAGCCTCAAAGGACTTTTTGAGTACCGCCTCTTTCAACTCAACCAAAATGGGATCAAGGCCTTGCTTAGCATTCACATCCATCACAAAGGAAGATTCGGAACTATTATGGATTTTGACACCACCCTTGGTGGAGTCAACTAATTGAACACCTAACCGGGCCAACTTATGCACATCACGAACCAACTCTTACTTATTCTTAATCTACATGAGCCACAATACCCATCGACAACAGACTAAGAGAATCCACTACAACATTAGCTTTACCATGGCTGATAAAGGATACTCATGTCATACTCTTTCAATAAATCAAGCCACCTTCTTTGGAGAAGATTCAAATCCATTTGACTAAACACATATTGGAGTCTTTTATGATCGGTGGAAACATCAACATGAACCCCATACAAATAATCCCTCCATATTTTTAAGGCAAACACAACCGCCGCTAATCCATGGTCATGGGTAGGATAATTATTCTCATGGACTTTAAGTTTCCTTGAAGCATAGGCAATCACCTTACCATTTTGCATAAGCACACATCCCAAACCAACTCTAGATCCATCACAATAACCAAAAAACCCATTTGTACCTTTGGGTAAAGTCAACATTGGAGTGGAAGTAAGTCTATCTTTTAAATCTTGGAAACTCTTCTCACAAGCTTCCGACCACACACCCTTAGCCTTCTTTTGAGTCAAAGCCGTGAAATGAGAAGTAATGGAAGAAAATCCATTAACAAACCTTCTATAGGAACCGGTAAAACCCAAAAAAGCTTCTAATGTCGGAAGGAGATAGAGGTCTATGACAAATCTTGACCACATCCATCTTTTTAGGATATACCTCAATACCCTCGCTTGACACAATAAGACCAAGGAAAGATATAGACCTTAACCGAAATTCACACTTGCTAAACATTTAAAAAAATTGTTGGTTATTAAGAACTTGCAACACAATTCTCAAATAATAAACATGTACATTATCACTCCTCGAATAGATCAAAACATCATCAATAAACAAAATTACGAACATATCAAGGTATTGTCTAGACACCCTATTCAGCAAATTGATAAATTCCACCTGTGCATTAGTCAACACAAACAACATAACAAAAAACTCATAATGACCATACCGGGTTATAAAGGTTGTGATTGGAATATCATCCCCTCTCCCCCTCAATTGGTTATAACACGAATGAAGATCAATCTTATAGAAAATACAAGCCCCTTGAAGTTGGTCAAATAAGTCATCTACCTTGGAAGAGGATACTTATTCTTGATGGTCACTTTATTCAATTGACATTGATCAATACACATTCGAAGAGACTCATCTTTATTTTTAACAAACAACATGGGAGCACCCCATGCAGAGATACTCGGTTGGATGAAACCCTTATCCAACAAATCCTTTAGTTGTTCTTTCCACTCCTTTAACTCAGTCAGAGCCATTCTCTAAAGAGGAATAGAGATAGATTGGGTATTCGGAAGAAGGTCAATACCAAAGTCTATTTCCCGCTCGGGAGGAATACCTGGTAAATCATTGGGGAAAACATCCAAGAATTCACTCACTACGGGGACCGACTCAAGAGTAGGGGTTTCAGAATCGGTATCCCTCACCCTAGCAAGATGGTAAACACAACCCTTAGAGATCAATTTTCAAGCTTCAAGACAAGAGATAAATTGACCCCTAGGCATATAATTTCCTTCCTTCCACTCTAGGACAGGCTCATTTAGTATTTTAAATCTAACCACCAGAGTTCTACAATCAATAGAGGCATAACAAGAATCATATCAAAGTCTAACATGTCAAGCTCTACCAAGTCAACAAGAGTAACTCTAGGGGATAAGGAAATGGGACATCTCCTATAGACCCTTTTGGCCACCACAAAATCACCAACAGGACGAGAGAGAAAAAAAGGTTCTAATAATACTTTCGGAGGAACATCAAACCTCATCGTCACATATGGCTTCACAAATGATAAAGTAGCACCAGAATAAAGCAAGGCATATATATGAAGTTGAAACACCTTTAACATACCAGTGACTACATCCCGATAGCTCTCTTTGTCACCTCGAGTTTGGAGAGCATATAAGCGATTTTGCTTAGGAGCATTGCAATTCGAACCGCTTGGAGGAGGTTGCTTTCCCTCTCTCCCTTTTACCATGATCATAGGGAAATCTCTTACCTTGTGAACACTTTTGCCACAACCATAGCAACCATCCGTGTCAGCTAGTCACTTACCATTATGCTTCTTCCCACACTTCACACAAGTAGACCTAGCCAAAGAAGAACCACCTCCATTCCCTCCTTGAGGTTTAGGGTTAGACACCCTATCCTTATTAAACTTAGGAGGAGCATTAGAGGAATCTTTACCGAAAAACCTTTGTCGAAATCTAGGCCGACCTTGTCCATCAAACTTTGCATTAGAGAAGTTCCCATCACCGGTCCTAGCCCTTTTTAACTCCCTAGACTTTTCCTTGAGTTTCTCCTTGTAAATTTGTTGTGCATGGACCATGAGACAATAGATTTCCATTTAACCAATGTGCATAGCGGTACGACTCACTTTAACCACCACATCAGTTATACCCGTCACAAACTTATTCATCCTAGCCCTAGCATCCACAACCATAGATGGATCATATTTAGATAATTGAGTGAACTTTACGACATACTCTTTCTCACTCATAATTCCTTGACGAAGTTTAATAAACTCATGCACCTTTGCTTTCCTCATCTCTATGGGAAAGAACATATCAAGAAGCACCGATTTAGACACTTCCCACTGTCGGGACCCACTCCTACCGGCATTGCATCTCTCCATTGATTCTACCATACTTGAGCAACCCCCTCAAATTGGTAAGCGGCAAATTCTGCTTTCTCTACCAGAGTCACCCCATAATAGCAAGTACCTTTTATACCTTATCGACAAACTCTTGAGGGTCCTCCTCAACTTTGGAGCTATAAAATTCTATAGAGTGAATCCTCATAAAATCCCTCACTCTTGAAGTCTTCGTACCCACGTTTGGGTTCACGTGGACTACCACCTCTATGTTTGCTTGTGTCATCATAGCTTGGGCCAACATTTGAAAGGTCCACCTAAACTCTGCATTTTTCATATTCTAAGCCAAGGGATCTTATTGAGCTTGGGTAGGACCTCCTTGTTCCACATTGTCACCCTCCATCCTTCTAGTATTCATATCCTGAAGACATAGGGCAAGGATTAGGAGAGAGATCTTGTAGAGTTTAAACTCTATGACACGACCTAAGAGTAATGAAGAAATTGAGCTTCCAAATTATCTTGTTTCCTCTCATCGTAAATGTGGCATGCTTCACACTCATGAACAAGACTCTACTAGACGTGGGTTATGACACATCATCCTAGGACCATTCTAAACTTTGTGCTCTGATACCAAGTTTGTCACGACCAAGGGGTACCCCCTAGATGTAACATGGCGTATAGAACCACGAAGGACTCCATAGAAGCCACTTAATCCTCATAACATAAGAAATAGAACAATCAGAGTAAAACACATTTTTCAAGTCTAAAAGGTTTTTCATAAAGAAAGCGGAAGTCTGGACATTAATTTGATTATAGTCATCTATTACAATACTGAATGCAATTGGGCCTAGCCCAAACATCATGTCCAATGGGAAATACAAGAAATTGAAACTAAAACATTAACTTCTTCCTCGAAGCATGAGGACTCACCAAAGCTCAGAATCTCAAGATCAACACTTAGCCACGAAAGAGACCCTAACTATTGGAGAATCCCATAGTTCACGGTATTCCATTCACCCGAGAGCCACATAGATTTACCATGATTTACGGGATGTATATTGGTGGAATTGGATTAAAAAGGATATTGCGGAATTTGTGGCTAAGTGTCCAAATTTCAAACTAGTAAAGGTCGAGCATAAAATACTGAGAGGTTTTTCCTAAGATATTTACTTTTCTACTTGGAAGTGGGAAGATGTGAATATGGACTTTATTGTTGGTTTGTGTCACATCGGGCGACAACATGAATTGATTTGGGTTTTAGTAGATCAGATGATGAAATCGGCTCATTTCCTTCCCATCAAGGTTTCCTATTCGGTGGAGGACTATGCCATGTTATACTTGAGAGAGATGGTAAGGTGACATGTTGTGCCTTTGTCCATCAATTTCGATCGTTGTACCCAATTCACTTTCTCAGTTTGGGAAGTCATTCAAAAAGGGTCTTGGTACTCGTTTTAAGCTTAGTACGTCCTTTCATCCTCAAACCGATGGGCAAGTAGATCCTACTATCCAAACTTTGGAAGATATGTTAAGATCTTATGTGATTGATTTTAAGGGTAATTGGGATGACCATTTTCAATTGATTGAGTTTGCTTATAATAATAACTACCACTCTAATATTGATTTGGCTCCATTTGAGGCCTTATATGGTAGGAGGTATAGATCTTCTATAGGTTGGTTTGAGGTGGGTGAAGTTGCCTAATAGGTCCTAAATTGGTACATGATGCCATTGAGAAAGTTTGACTTATTAGAGAAAGGTTGAAAAGGACTAAAAGTTGGTAAAAGTCATATGCTGATGTGAGAAGAAGGGATGTAGAGTTTGATGTTCATGATTGAGTTTACTTGAAAATCTCACCCATCAAGGGTGTAATTAGGTTTGGGAAGAAAGGAAAGCTTAGTCCCAGATATGTAGGCCAATATCTAATTTTGAGGCGTGCTGGTAAGATTGCTTATGAGCTAGATTTACAAAATAAGTTGGCATCGGTGCATCCAGTTTTTCATATGTCTATGTTGAAAAAATATGTTGGTGAGACGACGTCCATAGTTTCCTTAGGAGGGTTGGGATTTAATGATAATATTTCTTATCAGGAAGTTTGTAACGACCCATAAATTGAATAAGTGAAACTAGAGCCTAACGTGTGTGTGTTTGAGTTGGTGTGAGGTTTGAGGGTGTTTAATGTGTCCCGAGCCATGTTTGAAGGGTTTAGGGGTTAAACGTCAAGGTACGACTCCCCATGGACCACCGTAGGGGTCCTTGAGGAGGACCCTAGGACTAACCCCAAAGACTCCTTGAAACTAGAAAGTTGTCAAAAATGGAGTGACATACGGAAGGGGTCCACTCCTCGTAGGTCCATTCATGCCCCGTGGATGGATTCCGTAGGTCAATGGCCTCCAAACCAAGCTGCAGCCCCAAACCACGGACCAACAGGACAGTGGTGTAACCCCACCTACGGTCTGTAGGTGAGGGGCGTGATTTGCACCTATAAAAGCTGCTAAGGTACGGCCTACTGAAGGGTGGGTTGGTAAATTCACCCTTTGCTTAGTTAACTGCTTGGATGGTTATTTTGGGTTTATTAAGTATTTTAAGAGTATTAAATGTATTAAGATCTATTTTAGACTCCATTATTTCAAAACCCAAAATCAAAACCTCCCCTCCCCTCCAAATCTCTCTCTAGAAATATCCATTGGTGGTGAAGACTTCAAGATCTCAAGGTCGAATATTCAAGGTTTTCAAAGGATTTTTGTGGGGAATCAATAGAAAGTTATGGTAGTCTTTATCCTTATCTAATTTTCCATTCAAGAAACCAATTCCAAAGTGATTTCAAGTTATGAAAAATCTAGGGTTTCACTCAATCTCATGGGTTTTTTCATCAAACATTTTCAAATGGTTTCTAATGACAAATTATGGTTGTATTAGTTTTAAATTTATGATTTATGATGAAAATACTCTATTAACCCATGAATTCTCTCAATTCCTAAATTGTGCCTTTTTGAAGTGGGTTTGTTGATTATGAAAGCTTATGAATGGAATATGTCTAAATTGATTTGGGTTATTGAATTGTATCATTATCTATGCCTTAATTATGGTGAATTGTTGGTGAGTTGATGATTTGTTATCATGGCCTTGAAAGGGAAAGTTATGACCTAATTACATGTTGAAGTAGAATTGTGCTGGAGCTATTGATCCACTTGAAAGGTGGAGGTGTTCAATTACTATGTATGATAATGATGTGAAGAATATGCATGTGATTTCAATGATATAATGATGATCATGTATTGAATGTAAATTTTTTATTATTGAAAGGCTATTTCTCAATTTGACACTCATGAATGATAATGATGGAATGTGAAGGGTTTCTATAATGTATTGTTGTATCTTGAATTGGTAGGCTTAGGCATCATTTTCTTGTACAAATGAAAGTAATATGAATGTTGAATCTATAATTGGTAGGCTTTATGCATCATTTTCTTGTATAATGAATATGTCTTGACTTGATGAATATGAATCGATAGGCTATGACATTCCTTTCATATATGAGTAATGAATGTATCTTGACTTAATGGATATGAATCGATAGGCTTAAGACATTCCTTTCATAAATTATATAATGTAATGAAGACTCTAGAATCGATATGTTAATGGCATTCCTTTCTTAATGAGTATGGTACCATGAATCGATAGGCTTATGGCATTTCATTTATGAGTATAAGAATGTAATGAGGAACTATGAATCGATAGGCTTATGGCATTCCTTTAATGAGGACTCTAGAGCTATCCTTAAATGTACCATGGATCGATAGGCTTAAAGCATTCCTTCCTTGTGTAATGATGTAACTTGGGTCGATAGGCCAATGGCATTCCTTCGTAGTACACTAATGTAATGTGAATGAAATGATCTATGGGAATGTAGGCTAAGCACCGAGTGGATATAGTAAGATGGAAACTCTCCCAATTTTACGCTAGGGTTCCAATGAACATCTTCCTATCCCATCAACTATGTGCCTACATAGGTCTAGCTAGTGGATCCATGTAATCTAGGTTATTGGTCTTCCTTAGAAAAGTAGACCACTTCTTTACGGTGTGGAGATTCATGACATCGGGTACCATGATCTAGCTCTCATGGTCTATGTCGGTTAAACGCTTATTCCCATCATGTGAGATGTGCATTATGGTTTCTTGAGGAGTTCTATGAAATGTGGGTGGTAGTATGGGATGCCATCCATGCATTGCACGAGTAGGCTTTGAGAGGGTCATAGTGAGTTCTCTAAGTCTTAATGACTAATGTATGAATGTGTCCTAAATGAAGTTAATCAAGAAGGTTGACTTATGTGCTTAAATATAAAAATGCATGCTATACTTGGATTGTATCATGAGTTACTTCCTTGTCATGACTTATTGTATATGAATGTGCCTTGCCTATGGTGACTTCAAAGGAGTACTTAGTGTGAGTAGTAGTATGGGATGCTACTTGCACATTGCACAAGTATGACTTAGAGTTGTCTTAGGTGATGGTTCTTATGTGAAGATATGACTTACGTAATGCTCATGTCTCTTATGTGCTTTATTCTGTAAAGATGGAAAGGTTGAATGGTAAGTTCACTTATGGTGACCAAGGTGGTACTTTAGTGTGGATGGTTGTATGGGATGCTATCCATGCATTTCACAAGGTATAGCTTGAGGGTTACTTGAGGTGAAGGCTTAATGAGAAGGTAGTGGTTTATATGTTGATTATGTTCAAATGTGAAAATATGACTTGAATGTTAGTTGTGACTTATATTATGCCTCTATTCCTATGTTCATGAAAATTTACCAAAATGGTATAAAAGCATGACTTTCAAATAAAATGTTTGTTTTAAGCATGTTTTTGCATGGCTATCATACTTATTACTTAATTATTCTAACCCATTCTTCTTTATGTTTTACTACAAGTGTAGGTTCCGGCAAGTGATTGCATTCTTTCTAGTGAAGCTTGGTTTAGATTTCTCCAAGACATTTTGGGTATGTCCTCATAGATCGAGGACAAGTGTTTTGAAGTTTCATTTTCATGTAATAGACTACTTTAGATTTCTATTGTAAAGGGCCGTGTCCCTACTTTTGTTCAAGATTGTGTCTAAGATTGCCATGTGAGATATAGACTTGCACTTGCATTTAAATGTTTTTGAATGTTAGATTGTATGGTTTTAAATAAAAAGTTTTAATTCCGTACTATTTCTTTTATCTATGCAATGAATAAGCTATGAGCCTTGTATAAGATCCCTTCGGGGTCGAGTACGCCGTGTCGCTTCTGGGGTGTAGACTCGGGTTGTGACAAAGTTTCGATTGAGATTCTAGACCGGCAAGTCAAGAAGTTGAGAAATAAATAAGTAGCTTCTATGAAAGTGTTGTGGAGGAATCAATTAGTTTAGGGTGCTACTTAGGACGCCGAGGCCAATATGATTTCCCGATATGCTAATCTTTTTCCTCCTAGTCCTACTCTCGTTTGAGGTAATGAGTTCCTCTTGGTTTGTCCTTTGTTTTGGAATCTTATGTTTTATGTGTTTCCATGATTTCCTTATGTAATGCATGTTCAAGAAAAACTTGTGTTTTGAAAGAAAATGAGTTTACATGATTGATTTTTGTCAGGTAACAGTGCATTGACTATCACTCGCCTATAGACTTCATGAGTTGAATTAATGAACATGCTTTAGATATGCTTTTTGAGAATGAATTGCATATGAGATCCATGAGATTGTGTTGAGCATGTTTTTAGCTTGGAGAAGGTAGATCCTTGTAATTTTGAAATTTCATGCATATTCTACTTCTGTATGGTGCATTAAGTATGTGATGAGTCCATGATTTGGACTCTTATAGGGCCTTAATTTGATAGATTTAGTGTACTCAAATGCATAATTTGTCTCAATAACTGATGAAAATCCTTGAGTTTCAGGTAATTGGAGCTAGAGACAAAGCATGGACACTATTGGGCAAAAAGGAACAAGGCAGCTGAAAGTACAAAGAAAAGATGGCTTGAGGATCTCCTAAACCATTAGGCGAATCGCTGAAAGGCTATGGTCTCACCTAATGAACCAGTATGCCAAGCTCTGAAGGAGAAAATCGAGTCGACGAGATAAAGGAGTAGTCGATGAATCACTGAATGATTCCGCAATGTAGTACTCCATCGCCCAACGTTACAGAACTTGAATTTACTAAAGGCCAATGCAGAAAGACGATGAACCATACCAAAGGGCAGATCGCCGAGTGGATCAGCGATCCTGAATAACTGCGTCGAGTGGTCCTTCATAGCACACATTTTGAAAACTATAAATACTTGTTAGAATTTTTAGTTTAGTATGTAATCAAAATCGAATTTTAGAATATCAAACATTATTTTCAATTTTTAGAACTCAGAGTTTTGGAGACATTGTTCCTTAGCTTTGAAGATTTGAAGATTTGAAGATTTCCATTTTCTAAGCAATTGGAAGTGGGTCTTGAAGATTCTTCATCTTAAACGTGTGTAAAGACAATATCTATCATACCCACTTGATGGAAACACTTTTCGGTATCGATTTCTATCTCTTTACTATGTCTAGCTAAAACTCCAATTCTTGCGGTGTGATTACGTGAATATGAGTTGAATTTACTGTTGGGTATTACTAATTGATAGTTAATTTGCTGTTTAAAGGTGATTTCGTTCAGTAGTTGTGTTTAAATTTAATGGGTTGTAGTTGCAAATACAATTTTATCTTCATGTTTTTGACTTGCTCGAGAGAGAGGTTTTAAAACCAAAACTACTGAATGGATAGTCGGTAGTTATTGGGTTGTCGTGGGTTCAGCTCAAGAGAGTGCTTCCTAAAACCTCTCCCACACATTCATCTCGAGAGAGTGAATGGACTAAAGAGAAGGCTGTTCTAAATTGCAGCTTATCGGTGTTCGAGAAAAAATGATTTGATTCGGGCAAAATGTTTGAGAGAAAATTAACTCCCACTAAAGTTTAGCTTAGTTACTAATTTACAGCGATTTACTATCAATAGCATTTACCGGTTGTTTATCATAGTTCATAATCCTATCACATCACAAGAATCTCGTCTCCATATTCGTATTTCTATATTATTTGCTGCTTCTATTTGATAATTGACTACAAAACCCCCTTCGATAATTGACACTTGTGTCACCCTTTAATTTGATATGTTTTTCTTCGTATATATATTTAGCTATAATTGACTTGAGCGAAGTTCTTTCTTTTCTCTTAATTATCGATTACAAAATGCTCCCTTGGGACTCGAACCCAACTCACTAGTTGAGTTATATTACTATTGAACGACCGTGGACGCTAAGCATTGGATGAAGCACCCGGATACTTCGAATCAGTATGTTTAGCTTGAAGTTGATCTTTCCTCCTTGATTTGTGCATTGCATGCATGATGGGCTATTTTCACGACCCAAAGGTACACCCTAGATGTAACATGGCGTACTTGACCCCGAAAGGGGTCTCATACAAGCCCTTAGCATATCATAACATAAGATAATAGAAAAGTAAGGAAATTTTAAAAACTTTATCCATACAATCAAAGTCTTTCATAAAAACAAGCAGAAGTATTTTACTACACTTTTGTCTCAAACCATCTAATACAACTTTGAATAAAACTCTTGGGACATAGCCCATACAATAGTCTAAAAATATGAAATAAAATGCATAAAAGAAATGGTGGGTTTTGTCCTCGAAGCTATGAGGACTCACCAAAATCTTCAACTCTTTTGATTTTTAGAAACCTAACTACAAGAATAGAACTCAAGTCTCCAAACCCTACATTTGATGAGAATCTAGGCAAAGTATGCGTTAGTACAAAATGTACTAAATATATTAGCTAGCATAATCATAAGAGCATAAGATTTAGGTTGGTCAGTATACGACATAATCCAAATCATATGAAATACTTTATGAAACATCAATTATAAGCATAAGAGACAATATCATAATAATAAGCAAAGTCTCCAACATAAGCATCATATAAGCATTATTCAACTCTTAGTCATTTGTACCATAATAGGACTACTCTCAAGTAACCTCAAAGCATACTTGTGCAATGCATGAATAGCATCCCATAATACCATCCAAGCTAAGTATCCCTTTTTGGTCATCTTAATCATAGTCTATATGCATAGTCAAGATCTAGGCTTTCATACTAGTAAGAGCACTATAATTCTAAGTCACCTCAAAGAATACATGTGCAATGCATGAAGGGCATCCCATAATACCATTCACACTAAGCATAACCTTGAAGTCACCATATGCATACCTACCATTCACTTGGTCTCATTCTTTAGCTTACTTCATATAGACAGGGGAATTATCACCTTTAGTCAATCATATTTTGGAGGGAAAATATAGCAACAACCCAAGCTCAACATACATCATATAAGAGCACACTTCATAAGTAGCTTCAAATCATACTTCTGCAATGTATGAATAGCATCCCATACTACTATCCAAACTAATTACCACTTTAGGCTATCATATATAATCATTAGTTGGGGACTAGTCCCTCCTTTCTATTTGGCATTAGTCATTTAACGTACTTCTCTATTTAGTACAAGGCAGGTCACAACACATGAATGAGGTTTATTTCTCAATTCAAGGCTACTAAGGAATATCACCCTAATAGGGTAGACCAAACTAGTCATCTTGCTAACATAACTATGTGAAGCTAAACTAACTACCTTGGAAGGCATGCTATCATGCAAGTCAAAGCTATTCTAGGAAGTGTACAATTATTCCATCCCAGCTACCATGAAATAGTCTTAGACCAACTAAGTCATGCTACCCTTACAAGCACACTAAGATGCTAATGTAAGCTACCCTTAGGAGAGTATGATTCCTTAATCCTAAGCTACCCTTAGGAGAGTATAGGTCCTCAATCCTAAGCTGTCTTGGCCAAACAAAGTCATGCTATCATTAAGGCATCCTAAAAATGCTAGTTCAAGCTACCCATAGGAGAGTATAGATCCTCAATCCTAGGTTACGATTACTATCCTTTAACTCAAGATACCATCAAATGCATCTTACATTGCTAAGTCAAGCTACCCTTAGGAGAGTATGTATCCTCAATCCTAAGCTACCAATCTTGGTCTTGTCTTACCAAGTCAAGCTATACATGAAGGGACCATATGTCACAACTTCAAGCTATTCTAGTCTAGCATGATTTGATTCATTTTAGGTTATTAAGCTTATCAACCTATAATCATTCAATGTGAGAGAACATTGTATCTCCTAGCATATTTATGCCTAAGTGTGTAAGTGAGAATATGATTTCAATAATATACCACAAGAGCACATCATATTATATGTACTCTCAAAGCCCTAACATTTATGACTACAAGCCTTACTCTCAAATATCTACTTCTTACTATCATCATTATACCTAGATTTCAAGGTATTCTAATCACATTCTTCATTAGTAGGTGATTATATTCATAATTGATCATCAAGGTTCAATTTCAACATTACTAGTTATGATCCATCATATACAATAAAGTCTAGTTCAATTCATGTCTATATGTTCCAAGCTTTGAACAATTACTACACATGATATTAATTCTAAAAGATCACCTATGAATCCTCAATTTCACCTTTCATGGAATAAACCCACACAATATCAAATTCATCAATTAGACTAGGGTTAACCATAGAAATCAGATGAATTCTTCATAATATCATAATTAAATGCTAAATCAATCATAATTAAGTATTATCCACTTGAATGGAATCATACTTCACCACTACCCACAATGTAGGAAGAAACCCTAGCTAGAACTGGTTTTGTATTCGCAATTGGGGTAAATCTAGGGCGGCTCTATGGGTGGAATGACCCATAGATGAACAAGCTAACATACCTTGATTCAAATCCCTCACAAAATCTTGACACAATGGAAGAAATCTGCCCTAACTTCCTTCTCTTCTTCTCTTCCTCCTCCTCCTTCTTCGTCTTCTTCGTCTTCGTCTTCTTCGTCTTCGTCTTCTTCGTCTTCTACTTCAATTTTAGAGAGAGAATTTCTTGAGAGAATTTGGGGTCTTGGAAGAATGATTTAATTCCCTTAGTTTAGGGGTCTATTAGGCTAATATAGGTGGTTTCATAACTAACTAACCTATCTCACTTAACCCCTAACTAATTATCAATCAACCCCCAAGACCCTAACTTAAAACGATTTCACTTAAAATCTGCCCCACCCACGAGACCACACCCACGGACCGTGGGTGGGTCTACAGACCATACTGTTCACTTGTGGGTGAGGGTATAGGGCTGGAAGTTGCAGGTATGGTCAGGCCTTGACCCACAAACCCTTCCCACAGGGCATGGGTCCATCCACGACTCGTGCATGCCCTTCATGGGAGGCCACTGTTTTTGACAGCTTTTGGGCTGTTTTGGGGTCCTCCTCAAGGACCCCTTGGCTGGTCCTTGGGGGTCGTACCTTGACGCCCTACCCCTAAAACCCACATTCTATGTATGAAAAATCATTTTTACGATTTTAACCCTCATATCAAACTCTCAAACCCTTACACAAGGTTGTAGAACTCTCTAGTTTAGCTTACTTGTCTCCGAAGTATTACAGCTGTTAGAGTTAGTTTCACCCCTCTTATGATGTTTGGAGAACGTCCGAGCTTGGAGTCGATAGTTTCTCCTCAGTTACATGCATTGAATTGTAAGGTTGGGTTGTTAGTTCCTCTCCTACTCTTTGAGAACCAGTTTTAAACTCATTCGAGGATGAATAATCCCAAGGGGGAGATATAATAACACCTCATATCCGAAAAAGGGAAATGAAACCAATTCTGGGAAGTTACAGGTGCCATCCACGAGGGCCAACCATGACTTGTGGGTTGAAACATGGACCGTAGGTGAGTCCGTGGATAGGCCACCCAAAGTGAACTGTCCAGGAAGGAACCACGACTGGAATTAGGGACCGTAAATGGGTCCACGGTCCATGGTCCAGGAACCATAGTCCAGGCCAAAACTCTCTGAGATCAATGACGAGTATGCAGGATGAAACGTTGGATAGTCCGTCGGTAGTGAGTTGTGGGTCAGGGTTCGGCAGTTAATATCAAGGGCATTTGGGTCCTTTCCTAATTTCTTTGTTTCTATATTATGTCATTTTACCCTTCACTAAGACCTCTATATAAGCATTTTAAACCCCCAAATTAACCCAATTCACCTAATTCTTCCAAATTCACAAAAGAAAACTAAATCTCCTCTCCAAATATATTCTCTATGTAGAACTCGAAGAAGAAGAATGATTCACCTAGGGTGTCAACTCAAGGTCTCAATTCATCCATGGATTTCTTCAATCCATGGAGTTCCCAAATTCCTCTATTTTAAAGGTACAATTCCCCAATTGAGTTAGGGTTTTCTTTAATTAGCATGGGTTCCTTTCATTATTCATTTAAATGATTGAATTATGATCTTCAATACATGAATTGATTAATTGCAATGAATTCATGATGATTTCCCCCTGAACCCATGTAACCCCCATGTTTTGAATTTATGAATCATGTGATGTGGGATTTTGATCTTTAAGGAAGAGTTATAGGAATTTGAGCACTTATTACTAGCTTTACATGTATTTGTGATAAAATCCATATCTAACCAATGTTTTCTAACCATTTATAATTGAAAATGGATTTTGAACCTGAAGAGGTAAATTATGGACTTATGCATTTTCTTATGAAATCTATGCAAATGTTTTAAGGGTACTTTGAGAGTAAAGTACCAATGATTATAATCGTGATGTGTTATTGAAAGGTTTTCTCATGTGCACATAAGATTAAGATGTGAAAAGTTCACTCACATAGTAAGGATTGTTAGGTTGAAAGACTTTCTAACCTAATTGAATCAAAGAGTAAGAGCTATCATAATAAACTAGTTTGGATTGGTTGTCCAACGGAATCTTTCAATGAATTATAAGTTAAGTCATGACTTAATAAATATTCCATGGGATTTATACTTAGCCCTGAATGGATATTGATATTGAGATGGAACCTCTCCTGTTAGTATTGTCACGCCTCGGATTTGATTAAGACGGACAGGCACCCGATGTCTAAATGGCCCGGGAGAACCAACTTACAACCTGCATTTACCATACATTTAACTATGATAGCTATGAAGCTATGACAAGCTTATATGCCCTGTAGCGATAAAAGACCGACATAGATAGGCCCAAAACTTATGTACAACACTTGGCCGTTGAGGCCACAATTGTTAAGAGACAAGACACAACCAAACTTTATACATTAGTCTACAAAGCCTCTACAAGATAGACAACCTTAGTTTAGGTCGGGACAAGACCCCGCCCTACCCTTAACTACTATACGGTAACAAAATAGCTGCCAAAGACTCGATTAAGCCCTGAATCAACTTGGAGCTCACCAATAGCAGCTGAGTGTCCTGCGCTTCTACTGGGGAGGTCTACTAGCTGGAGTACCTGTGGCTGCAGCATGAAATGCAGCGTCCCCCAAGAGGGACGTCAGTACGAAGAATGTACTGAATATGTAAGGCAATAACATATGTAAGCAAGAGCTCAATTGAAATCAAGTATCAATATGTAACTGCATAGATTAGATTAAAGACCACCCTTGTTGCTATTGTGGGATCATGTACAATATATTCTTTTCTGTAATTTTCTTTACATTGCGATCTCTGTAAAGCATGTGATACAAATAACCAACTGATCAGTGGTAAAAGAGGATGACCCGCTGGGCATTCTAACCCCTGAGATGCTGTCCTCAAATATATAAATTTGGGATCGACCCATGCTAGGCTTTTGCCCCTGGGCTGCCACCCTTACACATAATTTGG